>JASSRZ010000002.1:4776225-4787197 GCA_032164315.1 Malacoctenus gilli
TAGATAGATAGATAGATAGATAGATAGATAGATAGATAGATAGATAGATAGATAGATAGATAGATAGATAGACAAACTGGAAGCAGCGATTTACACTGAAGTCATTTCTGAGATAATTCAGGTCAATCCAGAAGAACGTGCCGTGCAGAGGACTCATTCTCTGTTGGGACACATCGTCAGAGAGGACTGACAGCAGCTCACCCCAGCCGCCCCTCCCTCCCCCCTCCCCCTCCCTCTCTCACCCCCCCCCCCCTCCCCCCCTCTTGGAATTCTTCCTGTGTTCCTGCTGTGGTTTTGTGGCACCTCGTTCACGTTACGTGGTGTCACCGTCTTGACTTTCCTTCCCTTTGTTAATCGGGAGTAAACAACACGGCTGTCTGGGGACTCTGCGCGGCGTGGGGACGTATTTTTACCTGACGAAAAAAAAAACACACACAATAAAAATAAAGAGGAGGAACAGACAACAAAAACAACAACAACAACAATAGATGATTAAAGATGATGCCTCACACACTCTGCACAGCGCCGCATGATAAAAGGTGCTCAGATATGCCAGTGACAGGTCAAAGCGAAGCACACGGCTAATTGATGCCGCCTCCGATTCGCAGCGCACCACCAGAAACATTTGGCAGTTTCGCATCGTTAGCCGGCGTGTTTATTCTCCTGGGTGTGAACCGCCACGCGTCTCGCCGAGAAGGCTTGTCGTCGGGCGATCGCTTCCGTTTAATACCTGCCTCCCAACAATGGAAACAAGGTCAGGTATTAGGCGTTAATTTGCTCTTGATCGTGTCGCGATTCAGACGGGTTTTTTCTTTTTTTTTTGCTTCAGCAAATATTTTGTTTTGCTGGAGGCGATGCGCCGCCGCCTGAATCCACCGCCGCCGCCGCCTGCTCCTGGAATCACGTCGCCCCGTATCCGCAAGACGAGGGTTCATCATTTTTAGCAGGTTCTGACGTTTGTTGTCTTGATTTCGAGTCTATTCAACAGAAAAGTCTTTTAGAAACCTGGAGGAAAAAAGAAACACTGCCCCCCCCCCGCCCTCCCTCCAACCCCCTCACTGCAGACACAGATTAACAACTTGGGGACACGCGTGTTCGCATTTGAAATTCAAATGGTCCCGCGAATGATTCATGAACACAGCAGGTCGTTGGATACTAACCGCTGAACTCACCTCACTAATGGGGGACGGCTCCAAAATTGCGATGCTGCAGTTTTTATAAACTGGTGAGCGATTTAAAAAAAAAAAAGAACGTTGATGTTCACCTTTCATTTCCAACTCAGACTTGAGACGTCGTGCACTCACGATAAAATTTGCTGCTCTCAGATAAACATTAACACTATTCTAATATCTCGCAGAAGTCTCCTAAATCTCGCCGTCACCAAAACTAATCCGAGTGTTCTTCTTGCCAGCAACACATCCTTTACATGCATCTGTGTGCGTGTGTGTGTGTGTGTGTGTGTGTGTGTGTGCGCGCGCGCGCGCATGGTGAGAGCCCTTTCAGCTGATTAAATATGTGAATATTTAAAAATGACAATTCTCAGCACAGCTGCAGCTCGTCGGCAGGTCTGTTCCTCGGGGAGCCGCCAAGCTGTTCCTCCTGCATTCAGCGCCACGCGCCGCGCTGCACGAGGGGGCTCCAGCGCCTTTGGAGGGGGCTCCATGTCATTTGTAGAATCTGATTTTTCCCCATAAATACCGAGCACTTGGCACGATCCACGCAGCGGAAAAAAAAAAAAGCGAGAACCAACCCAGAGGGCTGTGAAGTGTTTGGCTTTCAATTAGCTCTTCCCTCCCTTCCCCGGCTCCTCGGCTCGCCTCTGTTTGACTGTGGCGATCGCGGCAAAGCCGCGTCGGCCCAGCCCGGCTTTGATCATCCGTGAAGGGAGACAAGCTGCTGCCATCGCTCGTCTGCATGTAAATATGTAGTTTTGTCACTTTGATTAGGCTGCTCGTTGGTTTGGCGGAGGAGCAGAGTACAGTGGGGCGACGCGAGGGGTCACGGGCGCTCGGCGGCTTCCTCTCGGCGCGCCGGTGGCTTCGAACGGGCCGATCCGAGAACCTCCGACCTCACATGACTTCTGCTTTTGTTTTCGGAGCCGCTGCGCCAGTTGTTCCCCGGCTGTCTCATGCCATCACGAGCGGCGAAGACGAGCGCCTTCCCCCGAGCGCTTCAGTGGTATCGTCCGGGCAGGAAAACAGACAGATGTCATTTACATTACAGCAGACACGGCCTGCGCGTTCACCTGCTCGTGGATGGCGTGCAGATGGGATCATCCCATCGGAGCGCCGCGTTTCCGCTGCGGCGACGACTCATCGATATCTGGGTGCTTCCGTGAAGGGACGGATCGCAATCGGGGGGGGGAAATAGAGTGTCGAATAACCTCACCTGTCCTGTGATCAGTGTTGGTGTTCCTGCTCAGAGTTTCCCTCTGCGGTCTTTTTGTTTCGTCCGTTTGAGCAAAAGCCGTTTGAGCAAAAGACGCTTCGTTTAGCTCTGCATGAAAACTGGAGGCAGCAGCGAGTGCGGCTCGGTCCAAAGGTAGCCAGGCGTACCCGCCGGCACGGCTCACACCCTCTAATCAACACATTACGTCCTGTTTGTGGATTCAATGTACAAACAACGATTTGTGTGTGTGTGGGGTGGGTGGGGCTGCGCGCTTCCCCCGTTCCGTGCAGTGAACAACTCCCGGGAAAAGAAAACAGGAGAAAGAAGTGTTGGTTTGACGTTTGTGTTTGAACACGTACACCTACACGTTCACACGCTTTGAGATGGCAGAACGCCGCCGCTCCAAAAGTACATTTACACACCGACGACTGAGATTCCAGCCAGCGAGTGGGCCCCCCACCTCAGAGGCTCACTGAAGTCGTGCTTCAGAGTCACACACACACACACACACACACACATGCTCCCTCCTGCCGAGTCCATCTGTGAGCTGGGCGCCCCCTCCCTCCTCACCCCCGCCCCGGCGCCCCGGCGCCCCGGCCCCCCTCGACGTGCGTCAGGCGTGCCCCTGAATCGCCCCACTCACTCTCCACTTGAGTGTATCTCGGAGCTCCTGCAGCTTCCCAGCGATGCACTCGAAGCGCACGCGGCCGCGCGGCCGCGCTTGCTCGCTCGCTCGCTCGCTCGCAGGAGAGTGGAGAGGGAGGAAGGAGGTCAGTGGGTCTCCTGAAACACAAAGAACCACTGGAGGAGCGCTGACTGGTTCACGCTGCACTCAATTACTCCTGTTTGATTATCGGCTTCTCCGGCGATTGGCTGGTCGGAGGGCCGTTGGGGGGGGGGGGACGCTGGAGGCTCGCAACCTTCCCTTCACTCCCTCCTGCTTTTACTCTCAAACTCTGTGCTGCGTATATGATGAAACGACAGCGGAGTGATGTCGCTGTATTATCAGCTCATTGATGCATTCGCGTTGTGTCTCTCCTTCCTGTTTTTTGTCCTCTTGCTGTTTTTTCACCTCCCTTTTTCTCCTCTCTCACCACCTCTCATATCTGGCGCACACTCAAGTCTCTCTCTGAGTAAAAATATGAAAAGGGAATGCATCACGGCGATGACGTGAACCCACCGCTCTTCCCCACGTATATTCCTCTCCTCGCGCATGACAAAGTGACACACAGTGGTTATTAATATAACGCCGCATTGTGTTGAAGAAGTCGGCGCTTCTTCGTCCACGCCGGAGCGTTTCAGGGTTCAGGTTTTCTTACGGCCACGGGAATCCTCAGTGTCAGTCAACAAGTTTATTTGGGGACGAATCGGTGGGTTAAAGATGAGCGGTGAGGAGACGAGAGCGCGGCGGCGGCGTCTCTTCGTAAAGGCCGTTAATACTTTCCCAGCTGTCAGGTCTTCATGTACTGTAAATCCCGTCTTATATGTGTGACTTAAATAAACGCCTGGACTGATCAGCCAGGACAGCAGCGCACGGCTTTAGGTTTGAAAATGAACGCGATTCTTTGAGGTTGAGGTGACGGGACCTGACTGTTCGATCACGGATGCAAACAGGTATTAATTGAGGACAATTCGGACAATTCTCGGGTCCCGTCGGGGACTCAGTGTCCCCCATGTCTCGTTTTGGGCCGTGAGGGAAGCCGGAGGCTCTGCCTGCTCTCAGGTCGCAAAAGAAACTCAACAACAACAAGAAAAACCAACACGCCTTGAGACGCAAGTGCTTTTATTTTGAAGGGTTCTCTTTCTGTACGTTGGTGAGAGTTTTTGTCCACTGATGTTTGACTTTACTGTAATTTTATGGTAAAACAATGAAAGGAGAGGATGTTTAGTTCAAAGTCTTCAAGAGGGAACAATCAAAAACTACAGATTCAGATAAAAACACCACTTTTAATTTAAGTTGAATGGAAAAAATGTTGCAAAATAAAAAGCTCTCTCTCCTCTCATTTGCTTCCCACAGACGATCATGACGTTCAATTATTTCCCAGCCTCAATTTCCTCTCTCACACTCCTGGAACGTGTCTTTAAAAGCAACATTTTACATCTTAAACACGAACCACGACGCCGACTCTCATTTGTAAACACTTCCAGGAATCTTTTTTCTTTTTCTCCTTCAGCAAAGAGTTCACGGGATGAAAATACTGCGATGTTCTTTGGATGTTTGAAGGGTCACGAAACTTTTAGACTGAACTCCGCAACCTACAAACAGACAATCAGTGCAACGCAGCATTATTTCGACGTGTCAGAGATACAAGAAATGATGAATGATTGTCAGCCGCCGCAGTGAGACATCGATATAATTGAGATTGTCAGCCAGATGGTCATTTTCGAAGAATCCTGCCGAATTCATTCTTCTTAATATGCGGCTCTGTGATAAGGAAGCGATCGGCAGCGTGCGGAACATCTTCTTGCTCATGAATTATAATCTATTTGACAGCTACACGGCAACGCCGACGATGCTGGGACTCTGCCAGGTCCTGCGAATATTCTCGTGGCAGATGAAACTGGATCGCCGGATCATTAGATGGCGGTTTGTGGGCCGCGCTCGATCAAAATCCGGCAAAACTGCAGCTGAAAAAAGGGCAGAAAGAAGGAGACTTCGCACCTCTCGTTGAGGAAGAGGAGTGAAGCAATATCTCAAGTCACGGCAAATGGCTCTTCATCTATAATTCATCAGCAGGCTGAGGTGTATTTATTTAAATGATTTGTGCTGTTGTGTAGTTTCCCACCTGTCCTCGCCTCACCCGCCGCCCCCCCCCCTCACCCCCCCTCCGAAAAACCCACCTGATGCTGCGTGTCGCCGCCGTTCGCTGTGAACTTGTGTATTTTTGATTCACCTCAGCGAGGAGCAAAGTTCACCTAATTAGCTTCAACCCCAGCTGAGTGCCACACTGACAAGGGCGTGGCAGCATCTCACGCACACACTCACACACACACTCACTCACACACACACACACTCACACACACAGACAGTAACAGGCTGTCTCTGTTCTGCGGTGGGAGAGAAAGAGCAGCGCTCGCACATCACATGGCTGACAGACGAGGCAGCCATAGGCTCCCACTCTTAGCCCCTGTTCTTCCACCCTCGTCTTCTCCTCCCTCCTCTGTCGTGCTGTCGCTCCCTCTCTCCCTCTCTCCCCCTCTTCCTCCTCCCTCTCTTCCTGTCACCTGCCTTCACCACCTACACAGCCGTCGCCTGGAGAGAGCAGCTCCGAGACAACGCCGCCGCCGCCGCCGCCCGGACAGTCAGACACCTCATTTACTGACTTTCCCCCCCCCCCAACGGGATCCCGCTTGATCAGGTTGCTCAGATTCGGGACTGAGATGTGACAGTCATCACGAGGAAGATGTTTTGGCTTCTCGAAACACCGTCTCAATGGCACCATAAATGGGTTTGGAGAAGAGACGTATATTTCCCGAGGTATCAAAGTGTGGCGTCCGTGCATTGGCGGCACAGGAATGCTAATGCGCCGTTTGATTCTCTGATTGGAAAGCTTCAGCGACGGAAGGAAAGGCGAGATGAAAACAGAGGGATGTTGGGAAATCGTGTCCTGCAATCTCCGCCCCCCCCCCCCCCAAATACTCTCTTGATATTCAAATAAAGCCCGTTATTAGTTATCGGGGAGGCGGTCCGCACGGCGTCCTCCATCAGTATGATAATGCTCACGCGACCCGCCGTGTTATTACTGTAACCCGTGATGTAAAGAGTGTCACCTGTGCCGAGAAGAGCCGCTGGTTTCCAGTGTTCCTCGATGGGAAAACGAAGTGGCGTGGCCGCGCAATTACTGTCGCTGTGGAGCGGCCGTGTGGTGTGCAAATCAGCCTCGACTGGCGCAGAAACAAATCCACGCAGCAGCCGTCCTGGCTGGAGCTTCCTGTTCGCTTCTCTCGCCGTCTTCGAAATGCTTTTGAGGGGTTTTTTTTCTTCCTGCGCCGCGACGCCTGCCAGGCTGCGTTTGTCTCTTTTGATAAGTTGTATTTATGCCTCGTGATTTTTCATCACACAAACTTTATTACGAGTCCACTTGAATTGTCAGGCTTGATACATCAGCGCCGTCACGCGAGCTCTTCTTTTGGCTTTACAGCGTCGTCGTTTCAGACTCTAAGTGGACGGACGAAACGGAACGGGCTCCGTCTACGACTTGGAAAGTAAAAACCAGAGTGGTGACGTAAAACCAATAAAGCACTGGGACACCTAATGGGTGAAGTTTGGATGGTGTCTCTGCGCAGACGAAGGTTCAATCAGAGCGTGAACAAGTGAATTGTTTACGTCTGCGTTTGGGAGGAACTGGGAATCTTGTTAATTGTCCGCTGGAATGGTTGGACGAGCTAATCAAGACGGATGGATGCAAGTCTCTAAAAGTCAGTTGGTTGTTGTGAGTGAGTGAATGACTGGTTTCACACCAAGTCATTCAGATTAACTGACTATAGTGTCTTTTATTTGTTGCATGAATGGATGAATTCTCTTCCTTTGCAGCTTTATTTTAAACGACAGTGGAGCGATAAGTTAGTAGATGTTGACTAGTGAAGTGGGTCTGACCTGAGCCGGTTTGCTCCAGAAGTCTCAGGACGTGTGTGTGTGTGTGTGTGTGTGTGTGTGTGTGTGTGTGTCTGTGTGTGTGTGTGTGCGCGCGCGCGCTGCTGACGGACGGGTTAAACAGGAGCAACTTGTACCTGCCAGCGACTCACAGGCTCGTTGGGCGGCACAACAACCCTCAGTCATCCGAGCCGACTTCTGCCGCCATCTCCATCCCGCCCTCCGCCGCGGCGCCTTGTCCATCCATCCATCTGATTGACGGGTTATGAGCCAATCCCTGCATAAATGACTCTGACACGCTAGGAATCCAGACCAGCTGGGTTCAATCAATCTCACTTAAACCATTCTCCATCGCGGCGGCGCTCTCGGAAAGTGAGACAGCAGAGAGGGCAGCTCCGCTGTAATGCTATCAAACGTCTCCTGGAGGGCCGCCGCCATCACTCTGCGGCGGATTAAAGGGGAGGAAGAGGGCAAAGCCGATTTGTTTATGAAGGGGAGCGAGTGAGGTAATGGTGCCTTTTATTTTGGTGTTTGAACTGTGAAAGTGGGCGTGAACAGGCCATAAAACGAAGGGACGGCGGATACGGCCGGCGTGGACAACTCAGCGCCGTGGAGAAGCCATAACAGCGGATACGGCTGCGTTAATAGGGATGATAAAAGTGACCGTCCGGATGGAGGGATGTGCAGCTGAGAGACCCCCCCCCCAGGATTGTGTCACCAGAAGTGCTGCGTGGACAAAGGCAGAATCACCGCCACTGTGCGGACGGCGCTCCGTCCCTCCGTCCCTCCTGCTCCCGTCCTTCCAGGTCCGCCGCCGGGGGGAAAGTAAATTTTCCCACAAAAGCCTCCGTGGTGAACAAGTGAACTTTCATTATTGCAGATTCTGTCGACCCACAAATAACTTCACTCAAGAGACAGAATGATTGATACTCTTCATCATCTCTGCCTCCCTCCCCAACCCCCCGAATTCAATTCCAAATAACTGTGAAGCTGTGTCGCCCATACCAAGGAACTCACCAATGGAGCGCCGCTATTGATCCGCCAGCACCACGCAGCCGCATGCATTTTTCCACGCCGAATGAAAGAAAGGTGAAAAACGCAGACCTGGGTTCTCGCAGCCGTTCCTCGGAGCTGGAAGAAGTAATTGTCCGCGCGGTTAGACCTCCGAAACAAACGTTTACGAAGAGTTTGAAGAAGGAAGCATCATCGCTGATGAATGCTCTTCATTTCAGCCCCTCTCGTAATGAATCTGACCCCCCCCCCCTCGCTGCACGCATGCACGCAGCTTGCCAGCCTTCATTTGGTTGTCCTTTTCCTGAGGTTCCTACCAGTCAGCATCCTTCTCGCCTCCTGAATAGTCATCACTTTTTCCAGCCACGGCGGTATAATCGGCCCCCATCAGGAAGCCCCCGGTCTCCGAGTCGAGCAGTTTTATGCAGAAAAAGCCCACCAGCTACGGTCTCGCCTCTGTTTTCAGCTCCCCCCGCCGCCCGCCTTGCACAACGGTGTTGACGGTTGCTCGCGGACCCTCAAGTCTGTGTACATTTCAGCGGGGCTTCAAATTTATCACATCAAAGACACAGCAAATTGCTACATAATTCAGTTTAGAAAAAATCTGCAGACGGCACCAAAAAAAAAAACGGTGCGCAGAGAAAATAGTGCCTCGGTTTTTTTTCCTTCCTCGCAGGAGGATGAACTCGTTAATGCGCCGGATTATTCAGGGCGTCTGCGTTGATGGGGACAAAAGTTTTCAGTGTGGAAAAGCAGGTTTGGGTTGGGTTGGGTTGGGTTGGGTTGGGTGCCCCCCCCTCCCCCCCTCGGTGGGATGACCACCTGATCTCATCTGCTGCTGACAGTTCCCACGACGCTTCGCTCAAACAGCTTGGCTCAGCAGCCAGGAATGAACCCCCCCCGCCCCCAAAACAAGGCAGGGCTCCAAAGACACACCCAGGAATACGAGGCCTGGCTTAGGCTCCGAGTCCTGATCTGTCCCATCGCATTCAGCCGCACACTCACCTCACAACGCCGCACTCTGTTCTGGATCCCCTGACATCGGGGTGCAAACTTAGTTTATGATGGAGCAGGATGTGATTTAACAGCACAGGATGACATAATGCATTTAACAATGCACCCGGGTAAATATTATCAGTGAGGAATGGCTCATAAAGTGTCATCAGTCTGCGGTCGGGACGCACAAGTGTGAGATTAGGTGACGTCAGAGATGAGTAACTGACCTGATTAGACCACTTTGATAAACACTGAGAGGAGTGTCTCTCACACCCCCCCCCCCCTCCGCTGCCTCGCTCGTTAGCTGCCTGAACGGCGCCGCATGTGAACATTTTTTCCTATATTTGAAAGCGTCCCCACCTTCGCACGGATTGAGTTAGCGCCAAAAGAAAAAAAAAAAGAAAGAAGGGAAAACGGGCGGATAAAAACAACAGATGCAGCGCTGCTTCATGCAGTCCTGCTGGAATTATCTCAGTTCTAACCTCTGTGTTTGTACGTCCCACCTTCTCTTAATGCCCCCCCCCCTCCTCCCAACATACTGGAGGACCAGGATGAATGTAAATGAAAAATGCATTATTCATTTTCCCACCAAGCCGTCCAGGAGCGCCGTGCCAGGAAGCCTCACCCGTGCGCGGCGCAGAGGAAGGCGAAGCAAGACAAAGCTCGCCTACACAATTTATTATCAGGTTTATTGATTTTCTCCTCTTTTGGGGGCGGGAGGGGGATTTCTGCAACTACATCGTAGCCCAAATCTATTTTTTATGCTTCTAAAATAAGTTATGTGTAGCGAGCCCAAAGTCTGACTTATGCAGCCAATATTTTTCCACCTTTTCTTTAACGGGGGGGGGGCTCTCGAATAACAATGACAACGAAATGATGAGAAGAAATTCCCCCCAAAAATGCAGCGGAGGGAAACAAAAGGCGAAGAAAAACCTTCCAGCTCGACGTGATTTATGGCACAGCTGGAAAATTACCTGTAATGATTCAGCATGTTGATCAAGGGTTCGAACAACACTGTGTGATCCAGAAATATAGCAGCGACTCCCAGAATAGACAGCCATGCAGATCAATTCCTCCACAGCACGCTGGCGTCCTACCTGCGGTTACGGCATGTCGCCGCGCCGCATCTCAGCGAAATCGCCCCGCCGCAACGCACGAGTAAAATATGCATCCTTGTTTGGCACACTTTACTGCTCGCCGCCTTAAAAATAGAAAAAAGAAATCAATTGTGTGCAGGTTCAAAGAAATCTCGGATGAGAGGAGCGGCGAGTCGAGCAGCCCGGCTGCCATATTTCAATATCAGCGTGATTCGTTTGGAGAAGCGCCACCAAGAAGGCACGTAAATAATTAAGCAGTCGCTCGGTCACATGGGGCCGTATCTTCAGAATGAGCAATTACTTTCTCCCTCCTGGGACGGGAGGCGGTTATGCCGGAGGGTCAAAGGGGAAGCCCGACTCCACGGGGGCAGACCGGCGTCAAATCCCCCCCATTACAGATTTATCATATACAGCCGGGGCCGATATGAGATCGGGGAACCCGCGCGGCTCCGGACATCCATCAACGGGCGGAGACGCCGCCAAGTTCACGGGCAGCTGATGTGCCGGGAAACGTTTGTTTGTTCCGGCCTCCGATGTCACGTCATATTTCGGGAGCGCTCCGTCTGGCGTGGCGGCGATTGTACGCCGTTTGTTCCTTTAACCTCCCTGCTTGTTATCGACGCCGATTCGAGGTGGGAGCCGGAAAAGGTCACATGTTTATCAGTGGCGCGTGCCGCTGATGGAGAGGGATGACATTTACATTCGGACAGGTCAAAGGGATGCAGGTGAGGACGAGCGAGGCACAATAAAACGGAGGGCGTCCGTTTGTTTGCGTCGCCGCGAAGCTCCCTCAGCCATCAGAAGGGGAAGCGGCGGCGGCGGCGGCGGGTTTGAACTGGAAACGCGGCCACAGTGTTACATAAATCTTTGCACAAATTCAGGGTGA
>JASSRZ010000002.1:4797953-4816654 GCA_032164315.1 Malacoctenus gilli
CCCCCCCCCCCCCCCCCCCCCCCGTCCGTCCGTCTGTCTGTCTGTCTGTCTAAGGAGGGGGGAACGGCTCAGGAGTGGTCCCTCTTGAAAATGAATGAATGTTCCTCTCGTGGGTGAAGAGGCCAGGGACTGGTTCTCACTGCACTAAAAACAGGACGCCATGTGGCGAGGTAACGAGCGCAGCGGCCCTGACCTTGTCTAATGGCACCTCCGTCTTATTTACCAAATGCTATTTGGAGCAATCACCGCCGCGGAGAGGAGATGGATAGATTGACAACAAAGCAATCAGACCTACAAGGATATGTGCTCCTATGGCGTCCGTACCCTAAGTGTGACATGCTTGTGATGCATTAACCAAGAAGGACCCACCACTGAGGCGACGCGCTCGCCTCTCCAAGGGGCCCCTCAGCCCGCCGTCCTGCACTCAGCGCCCGCTTTCCTTAGCTCCTCGCATCTTCGCTTTGGTTAAATGCATCACAACCTGAGTGCAAATGGGGGTTTTGCGCCGTTCCCATCCCCGTCTCTGATGCATCTCGCTCCCCTGCGAGGGAGCCTGGACATCGCAGGAGCGGCAGCGGCCAGGCGAGGCGAGTCGAGGCGAGGCGAGGCCATCAGAATTCAGCAGGACCCCTCCAGCGCGGTCCCTCATGGGCTGCCCTCCTTGGAGGACGGCCTGGAAATGGCTCCCTGGCTTGTCAGCCATGGTAATACAGTGCGAGCCACTAAAGGGATAAATACCTCGGTGACAAATAAATGTGTTGTAAAAGGGACATTA
The DNA here is from genome assembly GCA_032164315.1 of Malacoctenus gilli. NCBI lineage: Eukaryota > Metazoa > Chordata > Actinopteri > Blenniiformes > Labrisomidae > Malacoctenus > Malacoctenus gilli. The sequence continues at coordinate 4,798,729 of JASSRZ010000002.1, forward strand.
ATCGCCTGCTTTGTGAGACGTGTGTCCTTATGACAAAGGAGGGAGACATTTGTCAGTCTGTTCCGCAGATGGCCCCACAGAGCCCTTGATGAATCACCTCCACCTTGCTTTAAGCGGCCGCAGAGGCAGCGGCGCCACGGCCGCACAGCGTCCGCGTCCGTCTGCCGTCCACTCGACAAGGATGGAGGAAAGAGAGGCGATAAAGAGCCCGCAGCTTTCACTTTGTCCACTTGTGTCTCCCCGCACAGCAGTAATTTGTTCGGAACGAAACCCCTCAAAGTAAATCTCAAAAAGACGGATTAAAGTCAGGCAGGTTTTGAAGTTTACCTCCGTTTTTCCCAATGAAATGATGGTTTGAGAGTCCAAACGTGTTTCCTGGACCTGTTTTCGGCGTTGTCCTTAAACGGTCCCTGACAGCGGCCATTCTCTCGGTGAGACCTCACTCGTTTCTGACATGATCGACGTCCAAGTCGCAGAAACAGGATCCAAGTTTCCATAAAGCAACATCAAGCTTTCGAAGGCCTTCAGGAAACACCGTTTGTAATTCATATCAACTTCCTGGGCAAATGTTTTGGCCCAAACACTAATTAGGCAATAAGTGGCTGCCCATTAGTTTGCGAGCATGTGAATATTTGATGTTCAACCAAAGCGGAGATTTTTTTTTTCCGGACGTGGTGGTCTGACCCGCTGTGTGGCTCCCACTGGAGGACCCCTGAACGCCTGCTCTCATTGCGCCCGCCCGGCTCAGCTCAGAGGTGCGTTTGGTCCATCAGTGTGAGCCCCGGTCTGACAGAACGCCCCACGCTCTCTTTTTCCAGCCTTCATTTTCCATTTTTTTCACGCGGCCTGGGACTTCGCGGTGACGGACCCCGGGAAGCGAGCTGCTCTCGCGCTCGCCGAGCGCGCTGGCCCCGGCTCCCTTAATTGGTCATGCAGTTCACAGTTGATGTGATTAATCACTGGCCAATTAGCCAGTGGCACCTGTGCCAACACTGGAGGAGTCTGGGAGTGCAGGCGACTGGAGTGAGAGTCGGAAGCACTCCGCTCACTAGTTCTCCACAACTGTTTTAATGACTTTCCCACTTCATGTTTTATTTTTATTTCTCCAGTGCTCAGCGTATACTGCAAAGGACTCCCTGCGAGCGAAAACGATCAATTATGCATGCTATTAAATATGTATATCTATTCCTTTGTTTATTCGATTGGAGTACACTGATATTTCTTTTTCTCCTCCCAAGGATTTATGAAGAAAATTAAAGCGGACTCCTTCTCACGAGCGCGCGCGTCTCACGGCGTTAAGCTCCGACAACGTTGACGGATATGACCGGCCGATGACTTCCTCGGTGACATCACGGCAAATCTCCTTTCTGCCTCCGCCTGTCGGCCAATCAATACCGTCTCTCTCCTCCCGCAAAGCCTACGGGGACGCTTCCTCTGGCACCTCCGAGCGTCTAAATCCTTTTACAGTGAAGCCTCCTGGCCGCCTCACAGCTGACTGATGATCCTGTATTACACGTTTAACTGACACAGAATCGGCAGTTGGTGGAAATCCTCCGTCCAGAAAGAGCAAGAGCGCGAGAGAGAGCGAGCGAGCGAGAGCTGGGAGTGGGGAGGGGGGGCGCCTAAATGCCGGCTTGGGACGGACGCCGAGTCTACTCATGACTCAAAGACATGTGTTGGGGCTGGAGGTTGGGGGGATTAGAGTGCATAATAGATTTCAGAGCAAGGGAGCACCGATGCAGCCCCAATTCAAACACTGCCCGGGGCCTGTAAGCCTCCCGCACCAAAAAACTTGCAGGAGAAATAATGGTACGTTCCTTTTGCTGGTGGGGAGGCACTAATAGCCTCTTACGGAAATCCCAGACCGGTGTCAGAAAGCCCGGCTTTGTTTCAGCGGCAAAGCGGCACGCTTGCATTCAAAGCTTGCTCCTCTCCTCTCCGACCGGCGCGCTCTCGCCAGGATCTCGTTGCTCAGGTCTCCCAGCGTCCCCCCTCCACCACGACGTCGAGTGTCTCTATCCGGCATTAAAGGAAAGGCCCATCTGCTCTGAGCTGGTAACTAAACTGAACGCGAGAGCCGCGACGAGAGGCAAACTGTTACTTTTTAATGACGCAAATTAAAGGGAAACAATGGTGCCGCTCTTGTTTTGCAAAGCGTGTTTGTTTATCTCAGCGGCGAGGGGGTCTGTGGTGTGTTAATGTGATCCGAGCAGAAAGATTAGGCCCTGACTACTGACCCTAAACACCGCGAAGCCACATGGAGACAGATAAGGCTATTAAAGTACCATAATGGAGGGAGAAAAGTGACACCAATTAGATTAAATGTGCGAGATATTCACCAAGCCTTTTCCCCCTCTAATTTCTCTTGGCAGAGAACCAGAGAGCAACTGAGACTGGATAACACGAGATAATGATCTCATTACAGTACACACTCCTCCCCGTCCGGATAGAACCTGAAAGGAGGGAGGGGCGCGTCAGCCATGACCGACGAGGACACGCGCACACACACACACGCACACACACGCGCTGGTCAAGCAGTACACTTAAACCGAGGTCTAAAAAAAACGGGCTCCTCCTCAACCTGCTTGATATCTAAGTGAATATTAAATCCAGGGCCAGACAGACTGAGGCGGAGGGAAAAAAAACAGAACATGCCACAGCTTGTGCTCCTTGAATTATTAAGCGTTTTAAAATCTTACCCATCCCCAAAAGTTCCCACTGCATTAATTAAAGTAGCTCCGTCAGAGCAGCGATGGAACATTCCCCTTGATGAAGGCAGACAAGGTACAACCATTACACTGCACTCTGGAGAGCATTTATGCTCGCTGGAGCTCTGCCCGGCCGCGCTGCCTCGTCTCTAAACTCAAAGATGAGGTTGAAAAACAACGGCGAGCGCGTCTGAGGAGGACGGTATTGTTGCCCTGGTACTCCGGAGCAGCAGAGGCTGCAGAGCGACGACTGAGACGGGAAATCGGCGGCGGTTTTAAATCATCGGTTTATTTCCGGTGGCAGTTGAAGTTGATGTTTCTGACAGAGGTCACGCGATGCTGCATCGAAACACCTCCGAACCTGCATTTGACTCCAAACGGAGCTCAGTGGGATTCATCTGAACTGTTCTTGGTTCCAACCTTCGCGCTAAACTAACAGTCTTCCATACGATACTTCCATTCGGTACTTTGATCACGTGTTCTTCCTTGTCTGTCGGTTCAACTTCCATCTTGGCGAACAAATGCTGAACTTCCAGGGTCGGAGACGCTGCGCGGGGACTTTTGTCCACCGCCCGCCAAATCCGGAATAATTGCGACTTTGAAGCAGATGCCGCAAGTTGAGAGGCAGAAGTCATGAGTCACGTTGGGTCTGATGAGTTGCTGCAGCATTGTGGTCCATCTGCTCTCCAAAGACGCGCGCTCTCTGGCTGCCAACCTCCCACCAGTCCGACTGTACTTGCTTGTAGTGTGGTTTAAAGTGTACTCGTTGGGGTTGAGAGGCTCACAGAAATTGTTTTCAAGCGAATGAATTCCACTCGTTTCATTCCAGCTTGCTATGTTTGGATGCCGGGATCAGAATGGGCACAGAACGCCATTTAAACCAAGAGAAAAACCCCGAAACATAACAAATCACAAATGTAATTGCGTTTTTTTCTCTTTCGTTCTGGAAACGCACTTAAAACAAACTTCAGTGGCGAGAAGAGGACGAGCCAAAATACTGTGTTCTCACTGCAAGCAACAGCAAAATGAGAGTATTATGCAGCAGCGAAGGAAAAGCCTGACTTGGCTTTTTGTTTGTGTTTCTTGCTGAATAAGGGTTGTGCTATCAGATTTCGAATATTTGCATCCTCACATTGTGGTTGGAACGAGTGCATCAGCGCTCAAGTGATGGGCTGCAGGGTGGGGGGGGCACCACCGGCTCACCGGGGGAAGACCCCGCTTGGCGTCATCTGCTCGCTCAGGGTGAACCACGTTCTTCCTGGCTTGTTTCTGCCCCCCCCCCATCAATGAGGAAACAAGCATCTCAGGCTGTGGGGGGGGGGGGGGTCAAAGTACTGGTTGTTCTGTCCTGCTTGCTTGCGACTCCCTAGAAAACAACGGCAGCAAACGAATGTGACGAAGTTTGAAGTACGTCGACGTGGACTTTCCAGGTCAGACGTGGCCGGAAACACAAAGAGCCATTTGGGAAGAAAAGCAAGAAAAACGCGTGTAATGTTGAAGTCTTATTGTAAAAGAAGCATTCATTAGCGCAACATCGTGACCCTGTGCATTGAAACTGCCGCTCTGCTCGACGGTAGCGCTCGCTTTAATGTCAGGTCTCAGATAAGTGCAGCTGTCCACATGAAACACAAAAGCATGACTTTGATTGACGCGTCGGCAGGAGGCAAAGTGCATATATAAGATCTGGTATCTTTCATTGGTTCAATCCTCAGAAACGCTGCTATCAGTTTTCTTTTCCTCCCTCCAATCACTTAAAGTGGTCCTATCATTAGGAAGTCACCGCTTCATTCATTTTCTCCAGACGCTCTCCCTCTCGCTACCTTTATTCTTTTCTTGGGCTGCTTACTCGCTACTTTTCTCTTTCTTCCTCGCTGCCTTCAGATTGGCAGCAAGAAAGGGGATAAGTGCACGGCTGCCGCCGGTTTCAGTGCTCCAACATCATGCTAATCGCGAGAGAGGAGAAATGATGGCCGAGGAAAAAAATATGATTCCGAACTAATCTCGCGACTTGCTGTGGCGGCTTACTGGTGAGTTATTGTGCCCCGAGGGCAGATTTGGCTTCCGGTTCTTCTCCCCTCCTTCATCTTCATCACAGTCCGCTCTGTCTTCATAACGCTGCCGGTTTCAGCGTGTGTGCGCGCGCCCACGTGCGTTTCAGACCCACGTCGGAGTGTCGTACGTTCCCACTCGTGTTCCAGCGCCTGCGTTTGTTTCAGAGTCGCGGCCGTTTGTGGGCTTTTCCCCTCACAATTGGCTGCCTGGCGAACTCTTTGCAATATGTTGGTGACGCTCGTGTTTGGATAGGTAATCATGAGCAAATGATGGTGTTGTTCAGCAATGAGAGCCGTTTTCCCCCTCATCGGCTCCTCTAAACGGCTTCATTCCGCATCAATTTCGCTCCAACTCTGCAATTATCGATGCTAAAAAAGCAATGGATGGTTTGCTCGTCGCCCGGCTCAACGGCAACGCTCTGATTGACCGAATCTCGCCGAATTCGAAGCAATTGAACGCTAAACTACGAGTAATCGCCGCGTTTCATCTCGTGTTGCCCTTGCCATCGGGCGTGGGGCGAGCGCAGCCGCCACAGATGATGATGACATTTTCTAATGATGTCTGGGAGGAACAAAGAGACAAGAGGCCCCGGCTTTCACCCGCTCTAATCAAAGGGGAATAAAATAAGTCCGTGTTTCCCCGAACCGTCGGCTCTCTCCATCACGCTCGCTGGGGAGGAGGGCAGGAGGAGCGCGTTCCCGCCGCCGTCGCCGCCGTCCTCCAGGTTGGTTTCACAGCGAGGCCAGATGGCGCCAACCTCCTCGTCGCTCGTCTGTGTGTAAACAACTGTTCACAGCTTGCTGCCGCTAACTGAGGCTGGAGTCTGTCGGCCGAGAGCGCAGAGATTTCTGCGATCACGTTTTTGTCCCCGGAATTAAAAGCACGGAGGGCCAAAGGGCGGAGCGGGATGGAAACGGGCGGAGGGGGAAACACAGCAAAGAGGAGAGAAGGCACGAGCGGAGCCTGAACTGCCTGTAATGTCAGTGCGTTGTTTTGGTCTGTTCGCTCGTGTTTACAAGAGCTTGTAAGCCCAAGAAAATGGGTCACATAAACAAGGACAAAGGTCAGGGAGAAGATCCAGAAGCGCACTCGGCTTCCGATCGTCTCCTCTTTTCCTTTTGTTTTGTTTTTCCGCGTCTTTATCTCCAGACAGCAGCTTTCCAGACGCAGACGGGGCCTGAGCCTGCCAGTTGAGGCCAAATACCCAGGGAAGGTAAAATAGAGTGAAAGCACATTACTGTGGAGAGGTCCATGGATACGAAAAGATGGGGGGGAGGGGGAAAAAAATCATCCATCTCATTTCCCTGCTGAGGGCCTCTATGAATTTTCTGAATGATGCTGGAAGCAGATTCAGTCCCGTCAATCCTGCTGCTGCCGTGAATGTGCTCTGAAGATGACCATAATAAGAGGGGCGGGATCTGAAAGCCATCAAATCCTCTGGAGTGCATTGATAAGGAGGCCTGTGCCTGTGTGTGTGTGTGTCCGTGTGTGTGTGTCCGTGTGTGTGTGTGTGCAGTGATTGAACTGGCGCTCCACAAGTGTATCAGGGATGTATTGTCCGAGGGGCGTTTGGGGTCCAATCGGAATGACTTTATCACCCTGCCTCTTCACATTCTTATGAATGTTCTTTGTTTTGTCCGAGTGACAGAATCCACCTTTTCCAGAGGCCACATGAGCACTCGGTAGAGCGCACACCTCCACCAAGACGTACCTTTGCTTCTTCCACCTTTTGCGCGACTCCCTCTCTTTTCATCACCTCACTAATGGATCAAGTTGAACAGCCTCCTCCTTGGACCATGCTGATGGAAGGGGGGGGGGGCTCCAATGTTCAAGCCCACTGTCAAAAACTATACATGGGAGCATAATTTTGCATCGACATTTCAATGGATGCAGCCTTTGCTGGAACGCAGCTGTGCAGCTCACGCTTGTCATTCCAGATATGTCTCTCCACAACTGTCAGTGGCTGCGAATGGAAACTGTAACTTAACTTTGATGATCCCCTCAACATCTGTTTAACATCAGGACTGGCGTTGCGAGCGCCTTTCGTGTTGGCAATAACGTGAGGCTGGCAGCGGCACTGCGGGCCAGCGGGGAGCGCAGCCTCCGAGAACCGCCGGCGTGTTTTTGTCGTCTCGCTTTTTGCTTTGTTTTTTACTCCCGTTTTCAAAAAAAAAAGACTTGTTTTCTTTAATTCCCCCGGAAAACTTTCCCGGCGCCGGAGCGCCGTACAATAAAAGAGGACGCACTCGCCATCGGCCAATCACAAATTAGTAGAAACCCACACAAAAACTTAATTGCCTCTGCCATCTGCATTGATTTGATTAAAACTATACTGTATTATCCCACAGGAAAAATATGCCTTCGTTAAGATTCATATATTTCAGACTGGCGCTCGCTTCCTTCTTGTTTTCCTCCTCAGCACAATCACAAAGAATCGCAGCACCAAGAAGCCGCCATCGTCTCCTCGGCGGCAGGAAAGTTGGAGGTGCTCTCAGTGCTAATGCCGCTCTCATATTTCAAATTGATGCCAATCTCTTGGAGTCTCCAGTCATCAGACTCTGTAAACGCCGCGAAATGAAAACACAATTAATCACTGCGGATTGTTGGTATCGAAATGACGCTTTGCTTCTGTATCGACAGATTCTAGTCGCAGCGTCTCTGAACCCTCGGGCGTCATTATTCACCCTCATTTCATTTCTTTGGTCCGCTGGAGCGCCGGCGAGCGCCGGAGCTTCTCGGGCCTTCCTTCATATTTGGTTTCGACTGAAAGCTGTATTATAACAGCGTGACTTTATAGGTGAGTAATCTTTTGATTATCACTTTGCTCCTTACTCGAATCGTATTTATGTTCCTCCAAATGTTTGTGCTGGAGGTGTTATCCTGTCACTCATTCTCAACTCCACCACTTTGCGGGCCTTGAATGGACCTCGGGCGTCTTGAAATGACTTTGTGCGAGCATCCAGAAGTGCAGCAATAATAACATCTATAAGCTACTATATGCACTTTGCAGCGTCTTTTGTGGCTATACTGGGAATTCGCTTTGGCGCAGACGTGAAGTTTGGACGCGTGTTTGCCAGAGCGGAGTTAATCCACTGAAGCCCATTTTAAAATAATTTGTTTCCACCGTAACAGATTAGCCGAGTCCCGGTTCCTCCTTTTCAATAATTATTAATAAGGCAGCGATTGTAATATTTCCCTCACAAATCATTCGTATCCATTAGATGTGTCGAGTATAATTAATGGTTTTTAATAAAGAAAAAGAGATTTCTCATCACGCAGCAGAGCCCGGAAAAGGTACAGTGCAACACTGTATTAAAACATATTGCAATGCTGAGAAAGAGGAAAATAGTCATTCATCACGCCATGCTAATGTCCATGCTTCAGTCTCCACCAATCAGCTGGAGCCCCAGTGTGTGTGTGTGTGTGTGTGTGAGTGTGTTTGTGTGTGTGTGGTGCGTGTGTGTGTCTGTGCGGTGCTCCCGCTCCCTCCGAGTCGCTGGCGTGTGGTTATCAATGATGTAGCTCCTCATTACTACGTAATTGGCCTGGTGATAAAATGATCATGGACGAGGTGAGTCGCTCCATCCAGAGCACTGAGGTAGACGCCGCTCTGGAGGATCACTGCCAGGCCTCAGAGAGACTCAAACGTTCACACATCCTGCAGCCGAACGCCACACGCAGGATGTAAAACCGTCACATGTTAATTCAAAGATCCGATCTATGAATCTGGATGTTGGTGTTCAGGAAGTGGCGCGACAAGACCGTCTGGCGAAGAAAGATCGGTACGGATCCAGATCGCGGGTCTCCACTCGGAGTCGATGCATCCGGATCGATCTGAGATGAAACATTTCGAGAAAGTTCGAGTCGTTTCTGTCTGACTTTCAGTTTCCAGACTTGATGCTTGGATGAATGTGGTGACAGACTCTCGGTGGAGCATCTGTTCTGTACGCAAACCAACATTTGTTGAATTCTTCTTCTTCATTTACGGACAATTTGCCTTGTGATACGATGCAGCCACGAATAAACATCAGCTCGTCACAATTCAGCCTGTAGGAAAAGGTCGTTTGTGTATGAGAGGGTTCGGATCGATGTGTCGTCTCATTTCTGCTCCCAAACAGCCCCTCCCCCTTCACCTGTTTGCACTCCCTCCTCTTGGAACTCCTCCCTTCAGGTGTCTCACCTGATTTGAGTGTTTCCACCTGTGTCTCCTCAGCCCCCTCTTTGCCACCTGTGTGCATACACCAAAGCCTGTGTGCCCACCTGTGTGCTCCGTGTATCTTGCCTGCATTTTGTTTGCGTTTTTTTTCGTTTTTCACTGTGTTCAAACAAAGTTTAGGTCCTTCCTCTTGCCGTGACACGACTGAGAGGTTGCACACAAGCCACCTCCATATGAAAGCCATACATTTACCAGTCTATAAATGGCAACTTTGAGGGGCCCACAACCGGCAATTTGGAGCAGATGACAGGAGCACTAATTAAATCTTCTGCTGTTTCATTCTTAACTTGTACATTTGTAGCTTTAAACTGCTTTTCCTGCCGAGTGTTTATCTTTGTGGCTGTTCTGCACTTTGTCTTTGTTTAAGCGTTCAGTCATATTTTAATGACCGCAAACGGAAGCAAACGCCGCGTAATTATAACGTGACGCGTGTATTTTGACTCGTGTCAGTTCGAGTGAAATTGCTGTAATCATGCAGCATCGCAAATTGACTGTGACCTGCAGGAAAAAAACTCAAAAAGCAGCGAAATTCTCCGTCCAGAATGGAGCCCACAAACAACTTTTAAATGGTGCGTGTTGATCGAATTTACTGAACGTGTAACAACTTTAATTTGCTGGCCTGTTTGGAAAAACGAATAAGTGAATATTGAGCAACACGCACCGGAGCGGCACAGTTGGAGCACCATTAACTTAGCATTTGACTTGAAAAAGTCTCCCTTAATGACTCAACTTGAAGCTTCTTTTAAAGTCGAAAATCGTGCCAATTAGTCCGGATCAAGTCGGACCGCGCCGGAGCCGCCATCGCCGCTGAAACGCGCTGACATTCTGCACACTGTGAAGTGGCCTTCATCGCATCTTTGAATACACTGGAGCAGATTGCGAGTCAGACACAATGGGTGTGTGTTACCGGTCATTTCATCCCCCCCCCCCCCACTCCCCCCTCCCTCAATGGGCCTCCCCTCGGTGCTGAGCCCCTCGCGAAAGAGCAGGCTCCATCTGCAGCAGGTGCGGGTCTAATGATGCTTTGATGCCATATGTCAAATCTCATCACTTGCTGAGTCGACTGACATTTCCCGTTGATGGCTCCTAGCAACAGCATTACAAGTGCTCCACTCTTAGCCCGCCTGCAAAGGAGGAGCCGCTAAGTAGGAGCACCTTCGCCCTGCCCGAAAAAGACGCCACAAACAGTCGCCCGCAACGCGTGGCGGCACTTCATTCGGGCACATCCAGCCACCCGGACATGACGAAAGGTCGTCAGTGAACATACGGCGACGTAAATGTTGTCGAGCGGACTTTACCGCCTCCGTTCAGAATATCTGGACGTGCGTGTACGTGCTGCACGTGTGCGCGCGCCGGTGTCAGTCGTCTCATGCCGTCGCGAGACAACTTCTGATTATTGCATCAACACAAGTCGTGTCTTTAACGTCGCCCTAAATTGTGCTGGTGTTTTTTTTTCTCGCTCAAATCATCGCTCGCCAGCCTACACTTGGCTGGCTGAGTAACTAGTAATCATCCCACTTTGGTTTGATGTGCGGGGCGCTGTCTCGTCACAGGCAGCCCATCAGGCTCAAGTGCTGGCGAGTGATTGCCTGCATTGTGTCAGTGATGGAGATAGAAGACACTCTGTCCTTGTGCGCTGTATATAAAAACAACAGCCACAACCAAGACAATAAAAAACACAACCCAATCGTGTGTGTGTGTGTGGGCGGCTGCGATAGTCCAAGGCCTCTTTTTTTTTGTTCCTGGGGAACCTGCGAGGTGGAACGACTGACACAAACATGCCTAATAACGCAGGCAACACAAGGCTCCGAGCAGCAGGTACGACAGGTCGCGTTTACTCCGTTTCACGGCGCTAAGTTGACGCGTTCTCCACATTGTGAATTCATCGTACCTCCTGCTTTTAAGTGACTTTGAAGAATGAATAATATAATAAGGCCTTAGGTGTATTCTGTGATTTCACCCTCAACCTGTTCAGCATCGTAACGAGGTGAAAATAGACAATAATACTTAATTAGCTGAAGTTAACGTTGAATAAAGATCCTTCTTCGACTCTGCGTCTATTTTTATTTAGTGTCTCGACCGTACGACTCTTTTTGCAGCGTGACGGCGAGGCGGCTTTGGAGTCTCCCTCCTTTCCCACCATTGTCAGTCCCGTTTAGGCTCGTGTGATTTGTAATTGGGACTGTCGTGGTGCGACGCCACCCATCAAGTGCAAGAAGGAGTTTGCGATATCAAAGAAGCCGGCGAGCTACAGTCCCCCCCCCCCCACACACTCTCTGCTGTTGCTGTATAATTGACTGCTAAACTGTCGCCCTGCAACCAACGTGATGCCGGCGACGTATGCGAACGCGGCGCCTCGCCGAACGCTGGCATCGATGCTGTTAAAGGTGTATTCTCTCCCCCGATGGCCTCTAATCAGCTCCGCTCAGCCGGGCTGACTCCACCTGGAGGACCGGCTACTGATTTTCTGTCAGAAGGAAAAGCACACCATAATTATGCTGCCATTTGAAATTCCATCACTCTCCTTTTGCAGCAGAAATAAGATGCATCTCATTGAAATGTATGTGCAATGCCGCGGGGATATATTCCCGGGTAAACCTTGTCTTTTTAATTAAACACGCGGTGGCCTTGGTGGATTGCTCGTGACACAGGGAATGATCGGGGCACTTAGAGGGCTGCAGTTCAGGTAAATATGCCTTTAATGTCCCAGAAGGCCGCTGGAGGAGCATGACTTAGCATGTTGAAGACACTCGGGCATATTTAAGACATACGGAGCGCAGGAACAGCCGCCAACCTCTTCACCCTCGAGGCAGGACCCCCAAAAACGAAAAATATGGAGCGGTAAAAGCCTCGTTTTTTTGCATAAAACTGTTTTTTTTTCTTTTTTGAAATCTTCTCCGAAGAAAGAACGGCATGAGGCTTCTCACACAATTCCCTCCCATATTAAACCTGTGGGTAGATGACGCTACACATCCTGTGATACAGGCAGATTAGGGGGAATAATACAGGATCACGTTCCGCCGTGTCCCATTACTGGCCTCCCACTAGCGCTCCCAAATCCCAAACAAAGCCCCGCTTCCCGAACAAACTCCGCTCCCAGACACGTCGTCTCCGCCGTCTCCGTCTGCGTCGAAGCCACTCGTCTAGAGGGGGAACGGTTCTCACGCGTTCCTTTTTAGATCATCCCCATAAATCCGTGGCTGCTTTTTGACAAAAAAGAACAGAGGGGCGGAAAAAAAGCGAGAGCAGTTTCTCACATGTTGTGAGAAAAGATGACACAGAGATCGGTGAGGCTAGAGAGACAAAGTGGGACGACCTTGACATTTCACTTTGCTGAAATGCCAGTAGATTATTCAGTCAACTGGAGAATGAGACAGACAGACAGGAGAAAAGAGAGGGAGAAGAAACAAAAATAGCATTATTCTGAGGGGGGAAGAGACCTCGGAATCTTCCAGTGATGCCAAATATACTTCGAGCCGGATTTCCTCGCTCGGTTTTGTCTCTCGCAGCTGGGAAAGGTTGCGCGAATCACCTCTTGTGCGCTGCTTTTTAATATACATCCTAATGAGCAATGAGCTGCCATTCTGGGTCACTTGAAGCCTGTTGTTTTGAAGCGTTTACTGTTTGGGTACAGACGTGGTTACAGTGTGTGTGTGTGTGTGTGTGTGTGTGTGTGTGGACTCGCCGGAGGGATGTGGGTGGATGCTGAGGGCTGCCTGAGTCAACCTCCACTCACTGCTCCTTCGCTCCACTGCCTCTCACCTCTCACCTGCCCCGTGGCCCGCCGCCTGCAGACCTGCACTGGCTAACCTCCCCCCCCCCAGCCCCTCCTCCATATTCTCCTCCACTTGCTGTTCAGTAAACTCACACCAAGAGGACAACAAGGTCTGCCCACCGAGCTCGCGCTCCGACCGCGTCGCCCACCTCTGGAAAAACTCCGACCAAATGTCAGTTTCCGTCAAAACGACCTTGAACAACCGGACCGGAAACGACTCTGTTTGTTGTTGTTGACGGAAACCAGACGAGCGGCTCGCTTTGTCAGCCGCGCGCTGGTGTTTTCACACCCCAAAGCCCGGGTTTAACGGCAGCGCACCCAGTGCCGCGGACGCCACGCCGCCGTGTACGTCTGATCCCGGCTCGCCGCCGCCGTCCGTGTCCCTGTCTTGTTTAATAAATGCGTCGCGTCGCGGCCCCGCATCCCTCCCGCCCGCATTGTTTTGCCAGCAGTGCCGCGTCGCTCCGACTCGTCTCCTGAAATGTGCATCTGCATCACCTGTCACTCACAGGGAGGCCTGCAATGTGCCGCTTGATTGACGTCTGGATCTGCTTGAGGAGAAGGGACCGTCTCTCACACGGTTCAGTGCGCCAAAATATGTGTGAACAGAAACGAGGACATTTAGGTAGAATCAGAAACTGTGAAGACGAGGGAGGAGGGGGAGGAGGGAGGGGAGGGGGAGGAGGAGGAGGGGGAATAATGAAATTATATGTGTACAATTCTGGTCCCTCGTGAGTGTTGGTTGGGTGGGGGTGGGCGGGTGTTTATTTGACAGAGCGTGAGTTGTTGCTTCTGTGTGCGCTTGCATGTATTCCTGAGTGGATTCCTCTATGCAAAGCTGTGAGTGAAGGCGAGACGGAGATCTCTCTCTCTCTCTCTCTCTCTCTCTCTCTCTCTCTCTCTCTCCCTCCCTCCCTCCCCCCCTCCCCTCCCTCTCTCCTCTGTAGCCAATCTAACGTCTCCCAGCCCGGACAGGCTCCCTGGCAGGAAATGACAGGTACACAGGTGTCATTGACAGGGCTCATCTGCAGGCCTCACATGCTGTATGAGACCATAGGGTGCATTTACACCCTCGGTCTTAACACACACACGCACGCGTGCCCGCACACACACACACGCGCGCACACACACACACACACACCCAGGCGCCTCTCTACAAAGGACTGCAGCGTGTTGGGCTTTGATGTTCTTCAATCCTTCAGTGTCCTCTGTGGTCACATTTACCTTGTTGCAGGGCACTGCCTCTTTAAACCAGAGCATAAATCAAAGCTCTGCGAGCCTCACTGATGTCAGTGAAGGTCGGCGTGACAATCTCCTCGCGAAAAAAAATCGCATTTTGGGCAAGTTGCTTGCAGGACGGATCCCTGAGTTCAGATCCAAACCGGGAAAGTGATGATTTCATAAGCAGACACTGTGTACTGACGTCACTTGTACTGAGATACACGTTGCTGTATTGAAGTATTGTAGTATTACACTCACAATCATGATCACATAGAAATGTTTCTGTCCCTATTCGTTTCCTGTTTTATTTTGGTAGTTCACTTGACTTGGCTGCTTGACTTCCTCTCCTCCTGATTGCCGCTCCCTCCCTAACGCGCTGCACCTGTACCTGCTCGGTGATTAGACTCACCTGGTGGACCTACTTTAAATGTGTGGGCTGAACTTCGCCTCTTGTTGCCAGTTCGTGTTTCCGCGCCAGTCGCAACCAGCCTTCGTTCCCTTCCTTAGTTCCGTGTACCGACCTCTTTGTTTTTGACTCCCGAGCCTGCTTCCCTTTGACTTCACCTTCCTGTGTATGATCCCCCCCAGACTGACTTTTGTCTCTGTGGACTCCCCCCCCCGTTTAGTCCCTGATCCCTGCCTGTCCCAGACTACGTCCCTGGCTCATCCGTTGACTCGTCAGCGGTGACGGAGACACGGGGTTAAAGGTCAAACTTGTGACGGCTCAAAACACAATTCAAAACATGACATCGTTTCAATGACAAATTAACCACTAAAAAGCAACATTTTCAGCCTTGTGATGCTTTTCAAAGTAAGAGCACCTTCTTACTGCATGTCAAATTGCAGCATCTCGTTTGACTCAATCCAACTGTTTTCTTGGGGTTTTTTTTATTTTGAAGGCGCAGTTTTATGACCTAAATATACATGAGACTCATCTACTTTTGCTGGTCGTTTTCCCACCGCCTTAATCTGAAGTTTGAGTCACTTTAGCTTCGTCCTCTTCTCGTAAACCGAGATGTAGATTTCCTGAACAGACGCAGAAATGCCGCCAGTTTGTGTTTACATCTGCAGCAGCATTTAACGCCGCTTTCTGCAGTGCGAGTCGCAGAGAAGCTCCGCGAGACGAAGTCAGGCGAGGAGTTAACGGTGGCGCAGCTGCTTATGCGTTTTATTTATTCAACGCCGGGCGCGTCGGCATTCTTCGACACAGTGAGCTTGTGTGTTTTGATAAAAGGATCCGCAAACTGGCTGAACTCACCGAAAAATGAAAGGTTCACCTTTGAAAGACGCGCCGCGCCGTTTGAAAGTGTGTGTGTGTGTGTGTGACAGTTGCAGAACACCCCCCACAAGAGTTTTTTTTTTTTTTTTTTTGAAAGTGCGGAAACTTGACAGTTTTGCGACTGTCTCCATGGAAACGGTGAGAGGGTCTCATTAGGGGAGCACCAGAAAAATGGGTTTTGGAGGAGCAAAACTCCTGACAAAAAAAAAAGCTGAGACCGGCACGATTTTAAAAGAAGTTAAACGACAAAAAAAAAAAAGGGGGGGGGGCGGGGGGGACAACAAAGCAGCGACTCTTTCTGTTTGGAAACCCGAAACAAGTCAAACTTCAAAACCAGAGGACGGCGGCAGAGAGCGACTATTAAAACATATTTGCAGAGCTGCGGATTCAAACCGGCTCCTGACTTGGTGGGGCGGGGGGGGGGGGTTGTGGTCGCATCAGACGATGCTGGTTTCCAGGGGCGAGCTCCCTCGCTCGTCTGGTGGGGGGGGGGGGGTCGCCAGCCCCTTCTCCGGCATCGCCCGCTTCGTGCTTTTTTTCTTCTCCTTCCTTTCAGCTCGGCTGTGTCTTTTCCCACCCTTAAATCCTTACACCCCATAATATTTCCTCGCCCACTAACAGACTGTAAGTGGCACAGACAGTTTTACGAGACCTCGTTTTCCTCCTATATGCAGATATCAGACGCGTCTTCGCTGCTCTTTCCCTCGAAGAATTCCTTTTGGAAATCCTTCGCAGCAGACGCCGTCAATCCACTCGGATTTGGACTGAGCTTGTAAATCAGTCAGCGGCACTGTGGTCTCTGCGGAGGACCCCAAAGAGGAGGGCTCGGAGTTGGGGCGGGGTTTAAAAAAAAAAAAACGCCCCGGAAACGCCCTCCCGCTTTTATTTTGAAGGTGACATTGGCTCCACTGTCATGTCCGACATCAAGACGGGTCCGCGGCTTAATTGGGGAAGAAATTTCCAAAGCAAATGAATCCGTCATGATGTAATTCAATGAAACATCTGAGGGGGACATTATTAGTTAAAAGGGGGGGGGGCGCTCAGACCCCTCCCACCGCCACATTTACTGCAAAAAGACGGAATAAAGTCATTGCTAATTTTTAATTCTCTACAATTCCTGCTCTGTTTTTTTAATTTATGTCCTATTAATAAAAGTCCAAAGCAGGAGAGGAGAGTCGCCGCGTTTTCGTCGGCTTTCGGCTCCTCATCATTAATTTCCCATCATGATGTGCGTCTCAAATGCAACCGCATGCAAATCACATCGCAAGCTTTTCTTATTTATATCATTATCAAAGTACAACAATATGTATCTTAATTGAGTCCCAGTCACTAAATAATGAAGTGATATTCGACGTGCAGTGCGCATCCCCTGCTTTATCTCCTGCGTGCCCTCAGGATGAAGCATAATGTGAAATCATGACAAAACTCTGCCAGAGGAGGATGCGCGAGACCTCCAACAATCGCTTGGACTCATCCTGAGCACTGAAACGTTTAAGTTTAAGGGAATAAAACGTCGCGTCTCACTTCGTTTTGGCCGATGAGTCTCGTGAGTTCAAACAGGAAATAGAGAGTAAACTAACCTGCGAGCGAGACGTCGTCAATGCGTTTCAATTCGAAGCAAAACGATCACGTTCGAAAAGGATCAAAACGCTTGTCTTGATTGCTGCTTGATTTCCAAGGAGCTTTAATAAACAAGTAAACAATGCGGTCGTTTGGCTGCTTCCTGTGTTTCAGTGGGGGTCTCCGGTCTTGTACGCAAAGACAGACTGTTTGCGTTCAGACTTCTTCTTTTATTTGTGTAATGGATAAAAGTGGAAACATTTACAACCATTATTCTGTTTGTAGCACATTACAAAATGTGATTATCAATAATAAGGAGGTGACGGCTCCGTTGCCGCCGTTTGCGCCACCGTTTTCAGCGAAGCGAGCGTTTACGAGGCCTCATTAAAGGCTGCTCTCCGCACATCTCTCTTGCTCATGCCTCTTTGTGGAAAAAACATCATTAATGTTAAATTGAAAGCAAGTGAAAGGGTGAAACGTTAGCATTTTCCGCATCCGGCTCAGGAAGCTTACCACAGCGAAGCGCGGCGCCGGCGAAAGGGCCGCCGCAGCGTGCCTGCTGGAAAGCTGGGAATTAAGATGTATTATGCCAGGAAGAGAGGACTTTATTTATGGGCGCATCCGGAATAAGCAGAAGGAAATATGGTAGCGATACCTGGGGACAGTGCTAAATAGTGAGCGCCCGTTCCCTGGACAGGGAGAGTACAGAGGAACCACGGGAAGAGCTGGATGCAACTAATGAGAGCGCCGCGCTCGTCCAACGCGCCGGGACTTTATGCAAATGCAGCAAAACAAGCCACTGAAATAAACGAAAAGTTAATCGCTGCGCTCGGCTCCGTCACATCACAGCGCTTCTTTGGGAACGCCGATCCATACGTCGGCTGGCAACACGTGTGGCGGCGGCGGCGGCGGCGGCACTTACCGCACGCACGATATTAATTATGGTTGACACCAAAGCAGGTGAGCCGGCGTCGCATTGTCGGAACACGCCGCGCTGCAGGAGAGCAGCTGCAGAGAAGGTGAACGGCATGCATGGCTCTGTGTGTGTGCGTGTGCGTGTGCGTGTGTGTGTGTGTGTGTGTGTGTGTGTGTGTGTGTGTGTGTGTGTGTGTGTG
>JASSRZ010000002.1:4832432-4858176 GCA_032164315.1 Malacoctenus gilli
GCGACACTCACCTGCAGAGCCGTGCGTAGGCGTGCTCTCGTTCGTCCCTCGGCGTGAACCTGCGACGGACCGTCGACTCTTTGGAGATGTAGCCCGAACGGCGCCAGGAGGGTTCCACCGCAGCCCCCCGGTCGAGGTAAACACAGCCACGGATGCGTGCTGAGGAGGAAACGTTTCCACCTGCAAGGATGGGACAGGACAATGAAAGTCCTTCGCTCTGCAGCCACCTGTGCCGCAAATGTCATTGAACTCCTGCGAGACTTTCCAAGAGCAACGGCGAGAGAGAGCGTGCCGATGCAATAACAAGCGGCGCCGCGGCGCTGCGGGAGGAGCTCTGGGCGGATGCACGAGGTGGCATCCTTCGTCCCGGAGGCGATGACAGAAGTCTTGGATGTGTTCATCAGTGTCTGTGTTTCCTCCGCTGGCTCGGGCTGCACCTTGCAGCCTCTGTCTGTGCTCCGGCTGCTCCCTGGGCGCCGCACAGCTGTGGGTGTCGACAGTGACAGGTCAGCTAATTAGAGCGCTGCTGTGTCTGTCTGAGGCTGCAGCGGGAGCTGCCGGGCACATGACTCTGTACACACTCACCCGGGCCTGCGGTCCACACGGCCGCAGCCATGCCTACACACACACACACACACACACACACACACACACACAGAGGCTGATGCATGCAGAGCGTTCAGACAAGTATGTATTAACTGTGCATTAAGCAAAGTGGCTGCCACGGTGATTTTCCGTCGCAGGGTGACATTAAAACTACATGTAATGTGTTCTGGGAATAAGTGCTTTAACTGCAGACTGAAAAAACTGCTTTGAATCCATTCCGTTAAATAAAAAAAAAACATTTTCATAAACTTTGTAGCGGTTGGATGTTTCTGTGAGCGAGTGACTGATATGAGGGAGAGAAACTTGGTATGAATCAACGTCACGTGCACACTGAGCGTCCCCCAGGTTAACCTTTGGGGACAGGACATTAGCACAAAGCCGCCCCCGCCGCTGCCGTGACCTCCCGCGCCTCTCGGAGCTCATGCGACCTCCCTGAGCTGCGACTCTTCGTCATAACCTGACACCTCCCCGTGTCACACAGTTTGACCCTTCGCCCCGAGCTACGACCATACTGCACAAGCAGATGGGAGCGGCCGCATACAAACCCAGCCGTTTTCCCGACTGCCACACTTGTGACTTCGCCTCCCGAAGCACAAGAACGTGTGACGGGGGAAAACAAGAGGTCTGCATACAAACGCCGGCCCGAGTGGGTGAAAACGAGACATTTGCAACTTCTCTCCTTGACTCTACGTGAACAGAAACGCGTTGTAGGACACGGCAGCGTAATTATATCCCGACACGCTCGGTTTGGTGCAAAATATCACTTTATTGTTGTCACAGCCGCCCCTGAACACGGAGCGGTGTATCTGTAGCGCCGCAGTGGCCGGTTCTCTCTCGGAGCCGCTGCCAGCGGAGGTCCTGGAGGTGAGCGTCTCTTTCCCTCGGATAAATTGCTTATTTTTCCTCTTCCTTCCTCCCTCCGTGAGCCGGACCTTTGGCCCCGCTCGGCCCTTCAGCGGCGCCGGAGTCATCTACTTTTATTGCAGTTAATGCTCCGAGGTACAAAGCGACGCCGATGCACGGGGGACCTTCCAGCCGCGGCACCCAACACGAGTGCCAATCAATTTTTAATCACACTTGAATCAATAGTTGCAACTTCTTCTTGGAGAGAGAAATACCCAAATGGGGGAACGGAGAGCTGGTCCAGGATCTGATCGGCTGTCTGGGAGTCAACTTGGTGGATCGGCGTCTGCAGACCCCGGAAACCTCCTCTTTATTCAGCTGCGGGGACTCGGCAGCAACTGAAGTCGTATCAAACAACAGCAAACACGTTTAATGGCCATCTGATGATGTGGAATATTTAAATATTCATTTGTGCATGTTCGTTTGATATACACTGCAGCAATAAAGTGAGATTACAAGAGCTTTCGGAGAGTTTTTTTCTCTTTTGTTTAATGGATTGAAGAACTTTTTATGAGCTGCACTTTGTCCCCGTTGTAATAATCGCGATGTCGCCTGTTTTTTTATCCGCTGCTTCATAAAACTGTTTGATCGCCTAAAGAGCAAAGCTCCGACGGACCCCGATAACCGGGATCCTCATCGCGCCGAAGGACGAGCGCTCGTTTGAGCGGCATCTGTGTGTTTAAAAAAAAAAGCAAGGCGTTTTCCCTCCTCGCTCCTGCACGAGTGCCGCTCCTCCTCACACAAGGTGCGCGCTGTTGATATACGACATAATCGGCCATTTGTCCCGCATGCAAATATGTAAATGACAAGTCTGCATCGCGGTGGCTGATTGAGGAGGGGATGGGGGGGGCAGTAAATGAGTGGCATATGGTTCCGATCGTCTCTTTGTTGGCAATTTCTATACACCAGGTAATATATATATAGGTGGAACTGCAGAGGCAGCAGAAACCTTCACCGGAGCCTTCTGCTGCCTTCCTGTAATGACAAAATGAAGTTGTGGGCTGGAGAGTTCTGCTCTGATCTGAGCTGTTATTGTTGGGAGGGAGGAAGAAACTGGTGGCTCTAAATAAGGATAATCTGCATTTAATGTGCGCCGCCGCCGCCACCACCACTGCTGCCGCCGCCGCCGCCGCCGCGGCGCTCCCCAGTCGCAGGATTCAAATAAGTGGAAACGCTCATTTTCTTTGTCTCCTAAAGTGCACCGAACGCCATTATTACTGTATCTCGACTGTAACCTGCGAGGACGCGGCCCACTGAGTGCCAAGATGTAAAAGCTGTCCGATGCGTCTCGGCGCTATGCAAAGCTCCGCGCTTAATTATTCATGTCTGAGTTTACAAATGGCAGCGTTGCGCGGAGACGAATCAGTCGAGTCGCTGAAATGCTGTTTGGAAGAGATGAAAGTTTAATTCCTGTCCTAGATTACTCCTCCTCACAGCCAAGCAGGCCCATTATTTTGCCTCCCCCAATGTTTCCCGGCCCGCCGTAATGGGGAACGAAGGGGCCGCGCGGGCTCGGCGGCGGCGGCGGCGGCAGCGGGACGCGGCCGGTTGCGCGCTCGCCGCCGATGCTCCCTGATAGGTGACAGCTGGGCCGGCTATTTGCGGCGCTGTTTGAAGGAGCGTCCTGTTAGGCCGCAAGCTGCTGCAGGGACAAATAGGGAGCGTACTGTAAATGTAGCACGTTAATGTGTGAGGTATTTACAATATGCGAGGTAGGAGAGGGAGCGAGAGGGAGGCGAGGAGTCCCGCCGAGGAGGCCAGGCGGGAAAGACGAACTGCAGATGAGATGAAGGAGGAACCTGAGAATACGGATACGGGTGTTGGAAATCAACCTAATCCCTTCTTCTTGACTGACAGGCTTGTTTTGAGGAGAAGTGTTTGGCCAGCAACAAAGAAACGCATTAAATCGGTTCAACGGTCAAAGATGATCGTTTGCTGAAGGAAGTTCGTGCCGCGTCCTGTTCGAGCGTGTTGGAGTCCCCCCCTCCCCCTCTCCCCTTCCAGCTTGATCTTCCCCTGCTATCTTTAGCCCCCCTCTCAGACTGTCAGTTTGTTTTCAGCCCGTCGCGCCTTCCTCCCTCCCTCCCTCCCTCCCTCCCTGCTGTCTGTATGTAAATGGCATGAAGAGACGTCGGGGGGGTCCATGTGTTTTGCCTCTGCGCCATCCGACCCGCTCACAGAGGCGACGGAGGAAGTTGGAGAGGCAAGAAGAGGAGGAAAAAAAAGCAGCTCCTGTGTGAACGGGTGAGTCGGCGCAGCTGGACTCCTCACACGCTCGCCCGGTTACACATCACGCCTCCAACACGCCTCTCTCGCAGGAAGCTGCTGGCTGTTCCAAATCACATCGCAGGTGGTTTCGACTTGGCTCCGTGTGAATCGCTAAAAAGCCGGTGACGCGACAGGAAGTCGTTGGAGGAATCCTTGTCTGACGGGTGAAGATCATCAATCCCCGAGTTGATTGATTGGACCAAAAGGTGGCGCTATAAATAAATACCCACGTAACAAGTGACGAGCAGGAAAAGCGACCAAAAATCTGGTCTCGCTGCATGTTTCTCATTTTATTCTGTGGTGCAAATTCTACAGGCGATAATTTATCAATCTATCAGGAAATAAACAAGCTGTTTTCCAGTCTGAACTTCTTCGGTGTGTATTTGCGGCCCCGACTCCCTGATATACTCGATAAAGTGTGTTTTTTTTTCCTCCGCAGTACTAAATCGCTCTGTTTGGCATTACACAGATAATCCGCACCTTGCAGAGATGTGTGTGTGCGCGCCTGTGCGTGGGCCGCCGTGTATCAGTATGCTGCCGAGCGAGTGAGGAAGTGTTGTCAAAGGCTCTGAAAAGCTCTTTGATAAACGCTGAGGGCCACCACCCCAACCCTCGCCGCCGCCGCCGCCGCTCCCGGTTCCTCCCGCGCTCTGAAGTTGCAGACTTGGAGAGCAGATTCAGATGCGATCAAAGCTTTATTTGAATTGTTTCTTCGCCTCCAGGTTTGGGGTCAAAACATTTATCGTGGTGCTCGTGTTTCAGATAAAAGAGGTATGAGGTGAGAGTCTCGGCCCCTGCACCTCCCCCCCCCCTCCCTCCAACCCCCCCAACTGACCATCTTTCTCCTCAGACTCTCTGATACTGGATCTTTAGACACGTTGTCTCTCGGCTGCTTCAAAAAACGCGTTAAAAACGAGGCTTTAAAAGCGAACCGGCAGCTTGGCTTCACACGTGGAAGTGTCGCCGCCGCCGTCACACGCGTCGGCCCGGCGACACTGTCACACACGCAAAGCCGCACCGTAAAACGCCCGGGATGATCTCATCCGGTGGCTCGTGCAAATTGGTGGGCTTCAGTCTGAGATGACGCTGGAAGCGGCTCCTTCGCCGGCTATACGGCGAGCGAGGAACCATCAACACGTCGGGGTATTCTTAGCCGCAGTCTCGGTCCTGCCGGTGCCAACTGCAGGCAGGCAACCAGCTGACTGAAGCGCACGATGCGTGCAAATAATTAAGATGTAGCCTATATGATTCATACTACATGAGTACTTTAGGTTGTGGAGTTCACATGTATGTGACGAAATGTGAAAATAAGAAACGAGGCCGTGGAAACGGCAGCGCCGCTGTACGCCGAATGTGCCTCAACACCTTCGCAGACAGAAAACAAAGCGTTCGCACTCCAGCTGCTGGAGGGATGCAAAACAGTCTTAAGTACGGCAAAGTGTTAACAGCAGATAATGTGCGACTGTGCTTTTGAAATATAGAACATATTTACACCAAGTCGCGGCACGCTGCGTCGTGTTTATGTTGCGGGAGAAACTCTTTCCACTCGTTCCTTTCCAGTGTTTTCCCTCCGCGTGACGACTCGGCTTCGTCGCGGCCGCAGCAGCGCCGCTGCCTCCGAGTGCCGACTCGGTTCCTGAAAGGACTTTCATTACCAGCCTCGCGCTTTTCATCGTCGGACGAGTTGACACGAGGTCAGGGTTCGGATGTTTGGCTCCACGCGGGCCGGAAAGTCGAACGAGAACTCCGAGTGACGGGAAAGAAAAAAAAAAAATCCATGGCCTTATTTCTCCCTCGGCTCCAAGAGCGAGCGCGCACGTTCCTCCGTCTCTTGATGAATAACTACTCGCCTCAAACTGATGGCCCAGGCACACCAGTCGCACCAAAGAGCACAAAAATAAAAATCTGCAGGAGTTACAAGTTATTTTCAGAAGGCAAAGCAGTGAAAGTCATTCCCCGTTGGGCCTGAACGCAACAAATCAGCTCCTTTATTTGGTGGGAGTTTCTTTTCTCTCCATCACTGAATCTGAGCTCCCTGCTTCACTCATCAGGTCCAGTTGTCGGTGTTTCTGCTGCTCCTCCTCAGCCAGACACTCCCAGATGGTCACGGGAGTCAAACTGGCAACCTCGCGCTCACAAACGGCCCCCACCCCCACCCCCACCCACCTACCCCACCCTTCAGGCCACAGCTGCCGCCCTGGTTGTTGATCGGTCGTTTCCTCCCGCGAAGCGCTGGCTGCTGCAGAACATAAAGAGCGCTCCAGATGTTGGAGGTGTCATAACACAACGATACAGGTGGCAGACTGACAGTCAGGTAGATTTCACTCCTCGCCACCGCCAGCAACTCTCCTTTGTCGACTCTCCCACACAGCAAAAGGGAACTTTTCTCTCTCCCTTTTTATTTTTTTTGGTGCCATTTGGCTGCTCAGAAATCTGCACACAGAGCGAGCGTTTGTGCGCCGTTCACTTCTTTCTCCTCTCGTATAGTTTCACCGTTTGAGGGCTTTTTTGCTGGCTGCCAGAGTTGTCACGGAGAGCACATGTTTTACAGTAGAGGAGCAAAGCAAGGCGCTCGCCAAGCTGCGATTGAGAATGACCAACGATGTGACTAATATAGCAGCAATGAAAGCAGCATCGCGGCTCGTCGGGAGCCACTTCTCACTTCATCTTTCATCTCCAATTGTCACAGTTCATTCAGTGCACGCCGCGCGTAGTGTAAGAGAAAATTGAGGCAGTCACGCGCTGAATCAACACATATTGTTTCATGTCAAGTTTGGCTGTTATGGCTGTCAGGGAGTCGGCCGAGAGACCATTAATTATTGATGTGCGCTGCTGAAAAAAAGAAGTTAACTTGCTGGCAGAGGATTTCCAGTGAAATTGTTCACTCTCTCGCCAGCGTTGCTTTTGGTTTCTTCCCGTGTGTTCCAGTGGGATTAAACATATTTGCAATATTCATCTCTATCGACGTGTTTACAGGTTTACCTTTTTTTAAAGCGACTCGTTGATAAGGAAGTCCAGCATTCTCCCTTCTTCCGCTGCTATTTTCAGTGAACCGCTGCATAAACTGAAGTCGATCTGTTATCTCCAGTCCGACTGCTCCCATCATCCTTCGCCGTAGCGTATTTCATGCGCATTTCCAGCGAGTCTTTGCTCTCTGACTCCCTCGACAACACATCAGCCTCCGTTGGTTCATCTCTGAGCCGCGCATTAACCCCAAGACACCATTAATTACTGTGTGACCAAATTAATCGACCTAAATTGGCAAATTTGCTTTTACGGCCATCTGGCCGTTCGGGTAATAAACACAAACACTTGCTAATTGATCGCCGCATTTTGTGGGTGCGTTGGAATATGGCCACATGCGAACATACATCATCCAGCTCGCACGCGTGTTGTGACAATAACGTCGTTTCGTCTGAATCCAGTGCGAAGCCGTCCGTCGGCCGACTCCTTGAAAGGAAGTTTCGCTGCACATAATGAGCTCAATGAGAGCCTGCAGTGTTCCAGGGCGGTCTGGCGGCTGCTGAAGGACTACAAGTAACTAATAATGCTCTTCACAGGAGGATCATTGAGCCTCGTGTCGGAACTGTAACAGGATCGCTCGTTCGGCGCTCTCTTTCATCACGGCCGATCGATAATCTCGCGGAGGGAAACCCAAGAAATGTTCCCGGAGACGCAGGAGCAACGCCACAGCGCCGGATTTGATGAAAAGAAGTGAGACGCACCGCAAATATTCCCGCTTTCTCGCATCTAACGAGGCCGAGGAAAGACGGCGCGCCCTCGCCGAGCCGGAGGAAGCCGCTGTGTCGTCTAGACGCCTTAAAATTTTTATGCGGGGAAATAAAAGTCGCGCTCTGTTCTGGGAATAAATATGGCTGTTGTGTGTTTGTCGGAGTCAAAGAGGAGGGGACGGGGAGGAGGGGGATTACAGATTGTTTGACAGTGTTTTAAGAATAACTGCTGCACCGTATAATTTTTATGGTTTGTTTTTTATTAATATCCAGGAGGAAACATTAAAGTCAGGGTCTGGCTGTGAATGGCAAACTCAGGGACAACTCTCGGGACTCGAGAGGCCGACGGTGTCTCTCAGGTCTCGAGTTATTTCACCGACTCTGCGCCGCGACGCGGGTCGAGTCCTCGCCGCTGATCGGATCCGGATGAAAGAGAGCGTTTCCAAGACGAGACGAAGTTGCGTCGGCGACCACGGCAGGCGGAACTTCACCTCCTCCCGATTGCAACCCCAAACTCCTGAACTTGAGGGTCCAACACGTCGGCGTTTCTTTGATTTCTGACGCAGTTTCTCGTCAAAACACAACAAGCGCACTTCTCATACCAGGTTTTGTGATTGATAACGGGTGAATTGGCCATACAGCCCCCCCAAAAGCCCCCCCTACTCCTTCTCCAATAAAGTCCCGCAAAGGCCAAACTGGTGAAGGAAGTAATTTCATTGGTCCAGGTGGAGGAAATTGATATAGTCACACTACATGTGGATTGTAATCGAACAAAGTGGACATGACAAAGCTGAAATTAGAAAAGCAGGGAGATTGATGGCGCAAAGAGAAATGAAAAAGATCCCTTACGAGGTGGAGCTTGAGGACTGCGTCATTGACACCGGCGTAGAACGGCCCTTCGTTCATTTCCCTCCCGTGATCATCAATAAATAAATAGTTCCCGTTTGATAATGACGAAAAGGAAGCTCTCCCTTCTGACGGCAGAGCCGTCATCTGAGCTCCTTTTGGGGGTAAAATATGATGTTTTGAATGTGTTTTTGCAGAGGAGCGATTGAAACGGACTCGACTAATCTTGTCTCCAGCGCTAGGTGAAACGCTGACCATGATGCATGACTTGACAGTTTCCCCATCCCTCAAATCTATTGTTTCAAATCGACTGCGCCTTCGCGCGATTCAATTATCCCGCCAGTCTTGCAGGTCTGGCTTTTCCGCGGCAAAATATTTGACGATATGAGAACCTTGCGTGACCCATTTATTTTGATTTGGGAAAACAATTGTATCTCGTCCCTAATGTCTGTCGTGGAGCCGCGTCATAAATCACTCCGCCAGCTGCGCGCAAACCTCCCAATCCAACACAATCAAAGGGGTGAAATTAACAGCGATTATGTCACGTCTTCATCAGCGACCTGCTCCGACTGGAGCGGCTCGGCTGGCTGCCGCACTCTCAGTCGGATCGTTTACCAACGAGTCAAACGCTCACATTTCCAGAGAAACGCTTTCTAATCAGAACAATTTCCCCTCAGTAGATCTTTGAAGTTGTTTTCTCCTCGCACGCCGTGTCACTCAGTGGATGTGCTTTATGCAAAGCAGCAGAGAATAAGGGCACGAGCTGCAACACCGACGATACATCAAACCTCTGGGTGGTACCAGAACGCTGCCGACTATTTTTCCTGCTCTGTTGTCTTTTCTTCCCATGAAAGAGAATTATAAAAAAGACCTCCGCTACTGCAGGAGCGAAAGAGAAAGCGGGTGCGAGGGGGAAAGTGAGCGAGAGAGAGCGAGAGAGAGAGAGAGAGAGAGAGTGTTTATTGCTTGTGGGAGGTGAATGATGGCGCAGCATAAAAACCCCACCAAAGCGAGCAGATGGAGCCTATGTGACAGTAAAACCCCAAACGTCCGCTGAAGGTTTTTACCAGTGACTTATGAAAGCTATCTGTCAAAACAAAGGCAAGAGTTAGCAGGATGGTATGCTAATGAAGCAGCGTTGCTCCGGTGACAAATTATGCTCAAAAACTAAATTGTTTCTCATAAGAGCCCTCAGAGTGAGCAAGGACGGCGGCGAGAGCCAGATTATTGGTCCGGGAGGTGACGCCAGACAAGTGGAACGCAGAGTTCACCGGGGAAGCGCCGACGCCGGGGTTTTAACGCAGACCCGCCGGCCCCAACGTGGCGCTAATTGATAGAAAATGAAGTTTGGCGATACAAAGACACGATGCTGTCGGAGAGCTGGAAATTACGACACGCAGGCCGTGAAAACGAGGCGAGTTCGCGTTTTATCCGCAAAAGTTATTCGCTACTGTGCGACGACCCTGTCGGCACTTCTTCCTCTATCAGCATGCTGCTTGGCTGCTTCTTCACGTCTTCTTTGCTGTTTGGTGGCGACGTCACAGCGCTACCTACAGGCCGGGCCCTCGAACTACACCGCTTTAATGTGAATTATCACATTAAAAGGATCTATTTCTCTCAAACAGAAACATTTTCACTCAGTTTTGGTTCAATCCTGACGGAAACGCGATACAATCGGAGGGGAAACCCCCCCCCGAACAAACGATATTAAAGCTCTGTAAAACAAGACAAATCTGAAGGATCTGACTTTTTCACTCTGTTATTTTTACCTTCTCTTATTCCCTCAAGTTAGGAGGTCTACGACTATTTTTTTTTGGGGGGGGGTGAGCATAAACTTGTTCCAACTTTTTGGGCTCTCAAGTTGTAAGTGTTTTTGTTCTAATCACAGGACGATGGCTGAGCAACAGCTTTGCGAAACTGGAACAGAAGTTGATAAAGTAGGCTGCACTTTTAGGAGTACATGTTGAAAGTGAAGGCAGAAAGCAGTTAAAGTTGGAAGAGGGAGAGAGGGAGAGGGGGGGGAGACAGAGGGTGAGGGAGAGGTGGGAGCTGTGAACTGAGCCCGCGTTGAGTCTGCAGCCAAAAGCCTCCGAAGGTAAGAAAGGGCAAAGCAGCAGGAGGTCTCATGACGGAGTTATTGTCAATGTTTACATGCCAGGTGTCAATGGTGTCACAGATTGCCATCCCAGTGTTCTCAGCAAGGCTTCGCCTCGGTAAACAGACTTCAAAGGCGAAGGCGCCGCAATGAAACCCAGACACATATGCACGCATGCACGGACACACACCGGACGCACGCGGCCGCGCACAGGCGCCACGAAGTGCGCAGTCTCTCGCGCCGACGCCGGCCCGCTGACACGGAAATGAGTCAGTGGATGCTGTACTGCGTCCGCCGTTCCATCATCGCGCCATTCTCCAGCCAGAGTCGCTGGAAACGTTCCGTCGTTCCGAAGGAACGACAGCGAGGAGGATTTGATGTGTGCCTCTCGGAGGACGCGTCAGTTTTGGTGTGCACGGCGGATCCGCGCGCTTTGTGCACAGCATACAGTATTTGTTTATGAGGTTTACCCAAATGGATTGTCGGGATTGTGTTGTGTGCCGCTCGCACTATTTAATTAGGATGAACTTTTCAAATAATCCATTATTAGCAGGCGAGGATCATAAAGGGAAAACGGAGACAGGAGCGGCTTTTATTATTTTTCCGGCTGCCTCCCGATGCCGCCGCGCGTCTCTTTCTTTAAATTTAGACTCCATTTATTTCCCACCGCAACCCGAGAAAACGCTCCTCTAAATAGGTAAAAGAGCAAACAGGACAGCGCCGCCACGCCCGCCCCGCAAAACTTGTTTCTCTTTCGATTTCAAAGAAACTCAAATGACTTCCACTTTGGCGTCGCCTCCGCGCGCTACCGGCGAACCGCCCGCTCCAGCAGCGCGCCATGTTTTATGAATCAAGGGCGCCGATGGCGACCGGTGAAATATTCTCCACATCATAAAGAATCAGCTGGTATATGCGCGGCGGATGTGAGGACAAAAAGCAGGAGAGTTTGGTGGAGCCGGAGAGGCTTGATGTTGGAGGGGGTTTGAAGGTTTGCAGGGGAGAAAAAAAGAGAAGAAGAAGAATGAAAAAAAAACAACTCGTCTCTCATCTCTTATGCAGCCGGAGTGGATGTGCCTTGAGATATGCGTTTTGCTGAGCCACTGTGGAGTGTTTGATTTCCTACCAATTTTTAGCTGATCATTATATTTTATTAAAAGCATCTCAGTTCATTATATAAAAAACGAGCTCCGGCGTCGGGGAAGAAGAGGCTGGTTTCAAAAAGCGTCTGGCAGAACTGGGGAGCGTCAGCCTCAAACAGCAATTGGAGTTTACACATTTATGAACCAAGCAAATAAATGCCAGCAGAAGAGCCGCCGTAGCTGTCAGACTAAATGCATTATTGCTGGGATATTACCCAGCCGGAGCCTCCGCGCACGCTGGACTCGTCCCGGAAGCTCGGCAGCTCCGTGAAGACGCGGGACGTTTCGGGCTGGTTTGAACTCCGAGAAGGAAAAAAAGAGCCGGAAAGCCAATCGCGCTCCAGCTCGTCCCGCCGTCACCGTGTCCTCTGGGGCCGGGCGTTCCAAGGGTGGGTGGGGGGTTGGGGGGGGCACTTTTAACCACACGTCTTTAATATTTAATCTTGATAACACAGCAGCAAATCACATCAGAGGCAACACATGTTAGATCATATTGTCTGATCCAATAGCGTGCTCCTGCGTTGCTATCAATTACAACTTTGGCACCCAACTAATTTGTTTGAGGGCTGCATTGGTAATTTGATTCTGGGCTCACTCACTTGATTTCCCTTACCCATTAATTTCATTTGCACTTGCCCATCAGCGGCGGCGGCACATGTTGAGTCACCCGCGTCCCAGAGCTCATCTTAGCCCGCTTCTTATTAATACCACCGGTTGCGGCGCGTGCCAGGCTGACACTCGCGCGGCGTGCAGCCGCCGCTCTCGCCGCAGCCTCCGTCCCTCCTTCAGCGGCTCGGAGCCTCTTCACCTGTCCGCTCTTCACCTCGCCAGCCGGCTCGCCGAATATGAATCCGGCGCCCGTGCCGTCCTCTGCCAAACAATAACGGTGGGAAAGGGAAAGGATGGAAATTAGGTCTCAAAGAAAAACTCATTACTGCTTTTCTGAATCCGACCCCAGGAGCGGGACGGCGAATCAACAACCGGTCGTGCGATTTCGGGGTTAAGTAAATTGTTTTTTAATCTTCCTCTGAATGTAAAACGATGCGCGAGATGACGAGGAGATAGTGTCATTACTGTAATGACTCTGTTGGAAACATCAAGATAATTCACTGACGAAGATGTTCCTATCTGGAGAAAACACGGGATCCAATTAACCTTTCGTGACGCCGTCGTCAGACTCACCCCGTCACCTCCTCAGCTTACAGTTGGAAAAATAAATTTACATTTTTAACGCTTTAGTTAAAACACAATCAGTCTTTTGAAATGAGAAATATTACGTCTGAATTTACTAATGAAAGCAGAAAAAGCCTCCTTGAACATTTGAACCCACCAAATCCCGCCGGTATTGATGAGTATCATGTGCGGGGGGCTCGTGTTATTGAAATTTTAACAAGGATAAATGGCAGCGACACTGCGTCACCCCCCCCGGGGGGGACCGTCGCCCCACCCCCCCACCCCCCTCTTCGCTACACGCTGCTGCTGCTGCTACGAAGATGTCTGCTGTCGCGATGCCTCAATGAACTGGGCGGCAATTTGAGTGCATCTCTATATTTCACGTTTCACAACGCGTCTTTGAGTGAGTGTAATTTCCTTTCCATATGGGCCCTTAGCAGCAAAGAGTGAATAATAAAAGAAACTCAAACAATTATGTGGCTTTAGTCTCGCTTGGCTGCCCTCAGTAATGTCCCTTGTCTGGGGGGGAGATGGGGGGGGGGGCGTTCTGTCTTAGTTAGACGCTCTGTCACTGCGGGCTGCTGGCTGTTTGACTAAACTGTCGCGATCTGACCCGTGAGGCTTCAGCGCCGCTTCCCTCTCTGGTGGCGTTCCTGTCGGAGTCTGGCGGTCCCGGTGGAGGAGCGCCGGCCGCCGATCCGTCCTGCCGGCGAAACA
The DNA here is from genome assembly GCA_032164315.1 of Malacoctenus gilli. Taxonomy (NCBI): domain Eukaryota; kingdom Metazoa; phylum Chordata; class Actinopteri; order Blenniiformes; family Labrisomidae; genus Malacoctenus; species Malacoctenus gilli. The sequence goes on from JASSRZ010000002.1 coordinate 4,845,911, forward strand.
TCTGGAGGGAGAACAAACAGGCGCCGCCGAAACCCCACCTGCAGCCCCTCAAACAGGCGACAAAATACCACGAGTTTCAAACGGGAATAATTAAAGAACTCGCATCCTCTTTTTTTTTTCTTTTGATGATGATGATGCTCCTCTCACACCAACATCCTGTCGCCAATTCCCAAACTTCCCCTCCCTCCCGCTGAGTTATCAGCTCGTCTTTCATAAACAAGAATGCAGGAAAACACATTTGCGGCGTATAATAGGATGCAGTAATTAATGTCATCGATTCACATCTGTAAGGATACTGACTGGGAGAAATGCGATTACTTTTATCACATTTCAAAACTTGGAGTTAGTTTCGGCGCCCGGTAACTCGGTTAGTGTGTGAGTGTGGAGAGAGCGAGAGGGCTGCTCTGGCTCGGTGATTGATGAGCGCGCACCGGGCAGGCTATTAAAAAAGCTGCGGCGTATTCCACAGACAATGGCAATAAACATATTCAGGGTGCGGAATTCAAAATGACTTATTTAGGGAAAGAAAATGCAATTTTTGCACCGACCATAACCATAAAGCTGGATTAATGGAAGCTGCTGCGCGCACATCCAAATGCGCGACTCCAGGAACTGGCGCGCAGGTACGAGGGCACGTTTGCACATGCGTTGTGGTATACGAAAGGTTACACGCTGATATTACAATCAGCCAGCTCACAAGCCAATCAGGCTAATTATGTATATCAGGGGGGGTTGACATTTTCACTGCGTATATATGAGCCGCTACGGATTGCTCAGCAAAAATAAAGGTTTAAACAGCTCGCTGCGCTTCGTCTCCAAAAACGACTTCCGGTGGTGTAAAATCTTCCAAAACAGGACATTTTGGGAGGGTTTCTGACAACCTTTGTTGTTTAGCCTGAAAGTGCAAAACACAGCTTCGCCCAAAATGTCAAACTACACATTTAATCAAGAGGGAAAAAAGTCCACTTTCCAATTTTAAGTCAACAACAACAACAAATTACCGTCGACAAACACCCAGAGACTGAAAACACCACATCCGAGCAGTCGTCGCAGGAGGAAAAGGGCTCCGATGAAAGCCAGCAGAGGAGAGGCGATAATGGCCTCTTATTCAAAAAGAAATATCTGTGTGTAGATAGAGCGGAGCAGGTGATTAGCAATAATGTAGATGCTATGCAAAATGAGTGTGCGGGCAGGGTGGGGGGGGGGGGCGGGGGTGGGGGGAGACAGAAAGAGATCCGGATTGTTACAAATGGATAATTTATAAATGTGCTGTTCAGGGTGATATCTCGGGAGATGACAGACTACATACATCTGCAAATTGTGGTAGATGAGAGTTTAATAGCAAAGTAATGAGTGTTTTGGCTCGACACACGATACGCAGCTCAAACGCAGTCGGAAGCCTTCGATAAACATCTTATTTGATAAGGTTTCTTTCCTGCTTTTGGCTTCTTCTCAGCCTTGTTTTGCTCCAAAAAGCCCAGAAGAAGAGTCACAGCGCACGCACCCACATACATGACTGGGAGTGTGCATGCGTGTGCGGCGATAGCGGGTACAGGTGCTCCATTATTCAAAGTAGCTCCTTGGGCTTTCGAGCTCTGACAGTGAACCAGACAAGGCTTCTCTCCACGCGCCCCCCCCCCCCACCCCCCCACCCCCCTGCAACACCCCTCCCAACCGCAAAAATATTACCCGGGCGTCCCCGGGGAGAAGCAGAGGGGGAACGTGATCTGGAAGAGAGGGGCGAATCCACCACAACAACAGCTGTTTCCAAATCACAACAACCTGGGGAAGGGTTGTGGGTTATATTTTATGGGTGGAGAGGGACCACGGATGTTCATTTATTTATCTCCACAGTCAGCATTGAGCTGTGCGTGTGCGTGCGTGTGCGTGTGTGTGTGTGTCTTCGTGTGTACGTGTGTGTGTCTTCCTGACAAGCTATCTCACAGCTTACTTTTTACTTCACCCACCACCAAAGAGCCGGCGGTCACTCGTCGAGACCTGTGCCCGAGCCCGTCGTGTGCGGAAATGATAAATATGTAAAAATAATCAATTTCATGTGTCAAAATATTCTAATGAATGTATGGAACACAGAGAATCTTATTGAGCTGCTCTGATGCCATTTACTTCCCTCTTCACTCGCTTTCATAGACGCCACTTCTCCATGGGTACAATTATGTTGAGAGCAATTTCATATTTCAAGTATGCAAATATGAACGCGGTGCAGCCACAAACAGTCCATATACAGAAAATATGTAGGCTGCCGAACGGTAATCCTTCTGAAGTGTGGCGCGAGCCCACTATTTAAAATCTAAATGAGCCTGCATGCGCGTCTGGACACATTCGTGCTCGCACACACGTACGCACGGCGGGCAGAATTAGTCTAATGGTTCTCGGTGGACCTGACGCCAAACACGCATGCCTCTGGTGGGGTAAATGGAGGGGCATGTGCAGCAGCTGAATATGAACAAAACCATTAGCGAGTTGAGCGGGCCAATCTACGAAGCGACCTCGGACATGCCCGTTCCGACCGGCGCCTCGGCTCCATGCTGCTGCTAAGTCAGTCGCAGACTGTCCTTCGTGTGTCGGTGGACCAAACGAGAAGTTCGTGCATCAAATGATGGATTTAAACAGTCAAATTAATTTATTCGAGACGTTAGTTCTGAATCCGACGGGTCGTTTGGACTCAAGGCGACCTCTAGTGGTCGCTTTTATTTTGTTAAAAAAAAAACTGATTCTGTGACGATTTCAGTAAAAACAGGATGTCGGGTTTCAAGTACAGACCTGGAAAGATGCCCGTTGAAGGTGGGAGGTGCCGTGTTCGCGGCGAGCATCGTGACAATATAGATGTTGAGTTCTCGCGAAACAAAAACACCGAAACTTTTGCTTCTCCCGACAAAACGCTGGCACGCCGCTCCGGTTCCGTCCCGCCCAGAGACGCTGCATGAAAGTCTGGTGCCGAACTATATGAAATGTGACAATGTAATTTGCACAGACGTGAATCTTGTTGTCTCGCCAGCGACATGAAAGCGGCGGGGAGACGTCCAGATGGACGAGCTGCGTGCATGTGATGTTGGCGTTCGTTTGATGGGCCCGACGACTACTTTTCCCCCCCGTTTGTATGTTCGACATGGCGTTTAGCAGATATTGAGCCTCGTACTGGAGTTAATACCTCGACAAATCAGTCACGCTATGAAACATCTTCGCTCGCGTTGGGAAACGCGAACGCACGTCTGATGTCTGGCGTGTTTTTCAGCCGTGACTCGTTAATGAAGGAGCTTAGAAGTGTAATGACACCCCCTAACTACAGTGTATTCCTCCAGTCTCCCCGAATGCCACTAAGCTTGTTTTCACAAGTCCTGTTTTATCTGCAAAACCTGTTAAATACCTGGTTTAACTCCGCACCCTGCGCTGTTTACTAAAGAGTGCTTTTCCACCAGCGGGGACTGTTTGTCCCCGCTCCTCTCGGGGACTTTCGAACCGCAGTCGGCGATGCTGGCTTTGATTCGACGGCGCCGGATAATGACGGCCTCCAACATTTGGAGATGGCGGTTCGTTGCTTTTCTGGCTGTATTTGAAGATGTTTTCTGGACGCGAGATCTGAGGACGTCGGTGCACAGCGACTTCTCACCAGGGAGGTTCTCTGCCATTTCTTCCCTCTGATGTGGGCCTTTCTCGCTCTTATTACCTTTTCTGTTGCTGTTGTTGTTGCGGTTGTTGTTGTTGTTGTCTTTTCCCCTCCCTGCGCTTTTTGTTTCGCCGCGCCATCTGTCCGTCCTGCGCTTGTTAGACCCGCTTGCCCGTTCGCGGCGCCCTCTGCCTCCGCTTCACCCCTGGCACTTTCCATTTAGTCTCCCAAAAAGCCCCAGAATGAGATGCAAGTCCGAGTCAATCCACCCTGAGTTCTTGGATGTTTGTCAAACAATAGAGGAACAACAGCGTGATTTGTTCTGTGCACAAGGCTCCACAGTCTATACCCTCTTGGCATTGTTAAGGGAAGGCAGCAAAGGCAGAGACAGACATGGAGAAAATATCCTATCAATCTACAGGATATTAGCTGCGAGGCACCGGCTCGTACTGCCAATGATGTAACCCTCTGTGCCAGTATGAGCAAGTGCCACAATAAATTACTTCACATCATCCAAAGCTTTTATCTGATGATGGCGCTCTGTGTGGGCCGCGTGAGTCCGAGCGTAAGATTTTGTTGTTGTCGCAGTCGTGGCCTGGTGATTAAAAGTGCGTGAGGAGGGGGGAGGGAAAAGGGGGAGGGAGGAGGGGGGGAGGGGGGGGCACAAACAAGACCTTCCTCGAGACGCTCATTTTACAAGGCTTTCACCATTTATTCAATGAGTCTGACTCCAATCCAGGAAGACAGCAGCCAGCGTTCAGTTTTAACTGTAGTCACAGGAAAACTCTTAAATCCACTTGGTTGCGTCAAAAACGCAAGAATCATCCGGGGTCATTTCGTTCCGCTTTGGGATGCGGGAAAGCTGCTGTTTTCGAATCAGCTCTCCAAACAAACATCTGAGCGTGTTTAATTCTTCGGTACGCGACATCGCTTGTATTTGTGTATTTGGAGTCGAGCTCAAATAAAAGTTTACTGCACCAATATTTACAGTGATTCTCACTCGCGTTTCCAACACGCATCGCAGTTTTCTCATTACAGCCGGCGTCTCCCACTATTTGTTATTTATTTTACCGTCTCAGCAATACCTCCAGGCTTATATTAGTCAAGTAACAGCAGTTTCATTTCATCCAAGCTGAGTTGGCCACAGATGAGAGGAGCGCGTGGGCGGTGGGCGCCGTGGCGTACCTGCGCTGCCCTGAACCGGGCGGGCCAGGAGGTGACTGTGCCAGACTGCAGAGCTGCAGGTGAAGGCGCCCTGGCGCGCGGGTTTCCAACCCTGACGTCAGATTCCCCGGGAAAAGGAAAACGGGAGGCATTTATTCAGCGAGAATAAAGGAAAAAAAAAAAAACATGTAAAATTAATGAATGTATGAAAAAGAGAGAGCGGCGGTGTTGGAGGGGTTACAGTATGGAGCTGCTGACGAGCACTCGCTGCTGTCTCGCTGCCAACATACATGCATTTGCCAAAGTGATGTGAGTCGCAGGCAATACATCTGTCATGTCTTCCAGCTCGAATCTGCAGCGCCATTCTCTCCTGCCAGCCCATGTATTTACCAGCTCTTAATTTCCCATCGTCGCGGCCCATTACCCCCAAATTTATCTCTAATCTGGCATTACAGCCACACTAATGTAAGTCTAAGTGCGCAAGCAGATGCTACGCTAAATAACTTTATAATTTGCTCTGTTTTTGCTTACATATGATGTAACGTGTATGAGGCGCTGGTAAACAGGTGCAGAAACGAGCATAAACCATCACGCTTTGACAGCTAAATGGCTTCTTTAGACTTCAGTGAAATCATTTTTGGGACCAGCACGACATTAAAACTGTATTTTATTTTTACACTGTTTGATTGTGTTCAGAGCTCAGCTCGATCAGGCTCACAGTCTCTGCTATTAGAGCTCATTTAGTCTAAACATTGGATGCTTATTCTAAACTCTTTATTACCAGACGTTGCAGACTGCAAGCAAGCCGTTTTTAACAAATATTCGAGCGTTCAAGGTGTTAAACGATTAAATCCATTTCTTAATGATTAAATTAACGAGAGGATACCGCGTAAAGATTTGTTTCCTTTCATGTTTGAGTCTTTTTCTGCATAAAGAGATGAAGCTTTGCTTAATCAAACCAGCTGCTGAACATCACGTCAGTACAAAAGGCAACACTGTGTTTGGTCAATCATGTTGAAACGTTCCGCAAATGTCAAGAGGAACAAACTGTCGCCGTGTTTCACAGGGTAAGACGTCGTTTGAGCGTCGTTAAAGGCTTCTCGCCTTGAATTGGGAACCGGTTTTAAAAGGAAAAGCTGCAGCTTAAAATTCAACGGATCCAAACTGGAAGAAAAAAATCTGGTGGTGCGATTAAATATGTGTCACCTTCAGTCCTGCAGACGCACAGAACATCATGTATCAGTGATTTTCAGTGAGATCAGCCACCAGTGCTGCTGGATGCGATGTGATGGCCACACATAAACTCCATCAAAACATTGGCTCCACATAATGGAGGCAAAGGAATCAAAGCGCTGCATCAAATCTTCAATTTGTTTTCCGCTTGCTGCTGCTGCTGCTGCTGTTTCATCTGCAGCAACACCATGTTTACTGACCTGGCAACATGTCATGTTGTGTCAAGTCCTCAGTCCTAAGAAGACTCGCTGAACAGAAAGGTCAGAAAAGCATGCTCATAAAGGCAAGTGGACAGCTTTTAGCCTGTGGCGTTGCTTTAATCAAAGCCAAACGCAGTTGCAGTCAGAAAACACTTCTGATTTACTCAAGCAACAGTGAACACTGGCTCTGAGTAAGACCTGTAGGATTTAAGGCAGCGGGGGCATTGACTAAGAAAGCCTAACATTTCCTCAGAGGTAGGAGGTGTGTGTGTGTGTGTGTGTGTGTCTGCGTGTGTGTGTGCGTGCGTGCGTGTGTGCGTGCGGGCTGTCCTTGTGGCAAGTCCCTGCCCTGGGCTGTTTTTTCCCCCCCGACTTTGTCAGAAACATGTTGCATGAACCAATACACCTGCAAGTCATGGTGTTAAGTCATTGGTGCTGTGCACTTCACAGTCCCTGGGCCAGTCCGTGGTTAAACCCATTTATTCCTTATCTGGCCCAGAACAGCTTCATAAGAATAATAAAAATAAAAATAACCCTCCAATAAAGTCCGAGAAGCATTCCGAACACGGCTCCTTATCCAGAAACGACTTCCGAAACAAGCCGACGGGAAACGCGCGCGGCCGTTGCGATCATGGCCATTATTTGCCTAATTGCACAGACGGAGGCAGTTTCCCTGCGCTCCGAACGGAGCCGCATCACTGCTCCCGTGGTGACGGATGCATCCAGGAAGGTTGTGTGTTTTGAAGAATAGCGCCGTGGCGTGTGAGCGGCGAGCAGCGAGCGGCGAGCGGCCCATTTGTGAAAAGCTCCTCCATCACGAGGAGAGGCAGCCCACACGGCTCCAAATTGCTGATGAGCTTATTTTTAGTGGAGGGGCTGCCCCAGCGTCGAGTTTCCATGTGGGACCCAAGGAGAATGTAGAGCAGATTTCCCAGTTAATACTTGTACAGCAAGCCGTTCCTGCTCTGTAATTAACCAATTAACAAGCAACATGCCCCACCAACACCATACCTGATTCGGTTTGCAATCAGGAACGCTCGTCTGCAAAGTTTTAATTGTGCCCGAGGCAATAACTTACTGTTTGTAATCACATTCTCTCCCTCCCTATATTGCACCATGGTGCGTTGGGGAGGAGAAAACTTACTGGCGCAAGCGAAAACGGCGAGAGCCTCCATGTTGGAGGTGAGCGCGCCGCACATTACCGGCAGTGCTTAGGGTTTTGCTGAACAACAGAATGAAAGTTAATATGCTTCCCAAATTATTTACACATCGTGCCTTTATTGCCTGCGATGAGAGGTGAGCGGCGAGCAGGGGAGCTTTCATTCAACATGTCCCCCTCACGGCTCGCTCGCGCCGAGAGCGCAGATTGCAGACACATGCAAAGTAAAAACTCCCGCTTCCATATTTCAACGTGAGATATTAAGGTTAATGGTCTCTTCTTTTTTCTCTCGCAGTAGAAAAAGGGAAACAACATCGCCGCGTTTTGACTCGGGAACCGGCGCGGCACGCGCGCGCGCACGCACGCGCTCGCATGGTGGAGCGAGCGCCGTGCCACGGCCGATCAGACGTGAAGCCCGGACTGGATGAATCACTGCGCTGTCATGTGTCCGTTTCACATCCTGACTGTCAGAAAGCAAATTATAGGTGACTTAATGTCGCTTTTCTCTTTTTTTCTTCCGCCCTCTGCGTCCCGCTGCAGCGCCGAGCTGAAAAGGCAGCAATATGGTCCCCTCACATGGACGCCGACGCTGGTCCTTCGTCTCAGCCCCCCCCCCGCCACCCCCCTTTTTTGGAGACCACGACCCCACCCCACCTTTCTTTCAAGCAAACATGGCGGATGCCTTTTGGCTTCAACCCACTTCTAGCAATTACAAGAGTCATGCATCCTAATATGATAGTCAGCGGATAGCCCGGGATTAACTTTAGCGCTCTTGATGTTACACACACACACACACACACACGCGCGCGCGCGCACGCACACACACGAGCAGCGAAACACAAACAATCTAGGGCAGCGATTCCAAATCCAATTGTTGTGAACATGAAGCCAGCTCGTTTCAGGCAGTGGGGTGAGTTTGGCCCACACATACCAATTAGGCCCCTTTCCAAAGCAATAGCGCACAATGCTGCCCAGAGGACTGCAGCAGAACAAGACTTTGATTTCCCTCAATGTGATAGTAATTTCATATTCCTCTGAAAAGCAACATGGCTGCTGAGGCTCCGGTCTCCAGATGAGCAGCGAAGACGCTCGTCTGCTCGTTCACGTACCGTCTCGCGAACAAAACGCGTCACCGGAAGCCTGGGCTCCGATTGGTCCTGGGACGGGGAAGGAGGGAGGAGGGCGTCTTTCATCGGACCCGCGGCGTCCCCCCCCCCCCCCGACACCTTCGTTAACCGCGCGCGTTTGATCCGTGATCGTCTCTCGCCTCCTCGCGCCGCACGTCTGACTCGGAACGCTCGAAGTGGGATCAGAAATCAAGGCCACGAGCTGAGAGTGCAGCCTGTGGTCTTCACGCCGACTAAACGCCGCCGAGCCCGAGTCCCGCCGCAGCGCATCAGACAGATTGAGGAATAGAGGAGGGAGGAGGCACGTAATGAGAGCCAGGAGAATTACGGCTCTCTATTTATAGGGAGTGCAGGATTGTTTACCTTCTTTGGTAGCTCCTTGTTTTGACGGGCGGCGAACTGCTAATGAGGGGAGGTGTCGCTCCTCCTGCCATATTTGAGCATCACCTTCAGGTCTTTAACGCATGTGGAGAATCACCTGCAGGAGTCGGAGGGCTCCTCGCCGCCGTACATCACCAGGTCCGCCCGTCCTCCTCGCTCCTCTTTTTTTTCCTGCTTCCCGCCGTAAAAAAACAATCATATTTTTGGCATCGGCGGGGGGAGGGGGGGGGGGGGCGGCGGTGGCAGCGAGGTGCTCTATTCAGCCGGGTGATACTTATTCCCGTGTAAGACGGTGTGGGAGAGCCTATTGTCGGAATAAATCTTCAGCCTCTCATTTGAATCGCTGGGAATGCCGGATCGTTTGTCACAGGGGAGGAAAGGAAGCAAAGTACCCCAAAGAGAACAGAGGTGTAACTGCATGGAGGCGGCCATATTAGCAGAGATATTCTTCAGGATTATGTGGCCCTTCAACCCGGGCCAGGAATTTGTCAGCAGAAGTGCAGATATGGCTCTATCAATAATCCATGGCATTGTGTATTTCCCAACTGATGCCATTATACGGCTGGGGGATGACAGCACTCACCAACTCCATCATCTTATCCACGGGGACCAGGATCTCATAAAGCGCTCTCAACATAGACATCTCATATAACGGGTAATAACTCCAGCCAGTTAATACAGGGGAATTATCAGGGAGAGGAGCGATGAACCCAGCGAAAAAACCGGGGCGCCACCAGCGCGTTACGGCCAGGAGGAGGGGAGGGGGGGGGGTGTAAAAGGGAGGGAGGGGGGGGGAGACAAAGTAGGCGAGGTAGGAAATAGAGGGGGCCAACGAGAGAGTGCGGGAGATAAGAGGGGGAGGGCTGGCGGAAGATAAGAGGCGGTGGAGAGAAATACGCGGCGAGGGAGCGAGGTTGTCGTGTTAAACAGATGGGCAAAAGTTGGGGGGGGGGGCGGGCGGCTGTAAGGAGGGAAAAGGAGGAAGAGAGACAAATTCTGCCGTGATTTACCAAAAAACGCCGCACCGACGTGGAGCTTTAGCAAAGTACAGCCGAGGTTTTCTTTCCACATGACGGAAAATCCTCGCATACTTTGCGGATCCTCCGTTCGTATTACTGCAGCCGAATGGAAGATATCTTTGCTAAAGACTCAGTAATGAAGAGCTTAAACTAGTAATCCCCCCCTAATCCAAATCAAAGCTGCCTTTAATTGTTTTCATTACAGTATCATTCAGACGACTACACTGACTTTACCCAAGCGCAGAACTGTGACACGCCGTCGGAGTGCCGAGCAGGAAGTGGGATCGATCCCGTGCTTAACATCGCCGCCTGCTGTGACCTTAAACAGGTGGCGTGAGTGTACGTACGAAAAGTCACGCTGCAAAGCTGTTTTATTACAAAATACGCAGTTAACAAGGAACATGTTTAGAACAAAATGAAACCTTTGCAGGTGTGTTGATATTTGCGAAAGCAGGGCAGCGGCGCGTCTGCTTTTCCAAGCATTCGTTGCCGCAACTTAGTAGTCCGAAGGCATCATTTCAGGCAGGCAGGCAGGCCGAGACCCCCCGAACAGTGTGACCCATATTGCTCGGTGTCAGCAGGTGTAGTCGTGCAAAATGCCTCCCAGTCAATCGGGGGGGGGGGGGGGGGGGGGTGTGGCGCCCGGCTCTGGGTGACTGTAAAAAGTGAACTTCCAGGAAGTTCATCAAGGAAGATTAATCGCGCCCGCTCAAAAGAGAAAAGACGATCAGCTGGTTCGCGGAGCGGAAGACAGAGACGCTCGTTTCCTGGTCGTTTCACCCGGTGCGATGAATCTTTGACCAGAACAAGAGCAAGAAATGTCGTTTTGTTTTATCCCCCGGACGATGCGGCCCTTCGAGATCATGTGAATGTGAGGAATTGATGTTTGTGGTGAAACATTCCGGCAGATTCTCCTGGAAGGAAAACTTGGATTCACTCTGTTCTCTTGTGCCTGTAAGACTTTGTGGAGGGCGTGAATCTCGTCGAACGGACTCCCAAAATCAGCGTCTCCTTCATCCACTGCAGCTCCGTCCTCACCACTGTTTCTGACACGCCCTGTCTGTAGCTCACTTACCCAGTGGTGTGTGTGTGTGTGTGTGTGTGTGTGTGTGTGTCCGCCCCCGCCTCCCCCCATCATCCCTGCTCTGTGTCACTGGCCATTAAATCTGAAGTAACCAATAAGGAGCATCTGGCTGCGAACACTTTATCAGGCCTTTTAGTCTTAAAGGTGGGCCGGTGCCAGCGCCGGCGCTATTAGCGAGGAGAGGGACAGGAGGGCCAAAATAAATATATAACGGTGCCACCCACCAAGCAAAGATATTCAGTGTTTGCATTTCAGGGGACAATAAAGAAGGCCATCTGTTCCTGTCATTCCTGCTTTATTGTTTTCCTCGGCGGGCCACTCACTTTGGAACGCCACATCAAGCCCTCCCCACCTCACATCCTCCGCCGTCCAGGCGCTCGCCACGCACGGCGTCGACAGTCCGACCGCGTGTACACAAGCGCCGCAGCACGAAGACACGCCGGCGGCGAGCCGCTTGCTCTCCTTCCGCCTCGTGCGGACGGACGAACGAGCGTTTTGGATCTTATTAGAAATTGAAGACGTGGAAACAGCCAAAAAGCCACGCTGAAGGGGCGTGGCTCCGAATGCATTCGGTGTCCTTGTCCCTCATGTTGGCAGCGGCGACGCTACAGCAAACAGTGCCAAATGTTTTCCTTTCATTCATCCTGCAGCAGGAGGGGAGGAAAGGAAAGGAAAGGAAAGGAAAGGAAAGGAAAGGAAAAGGAGGGTTGGAGCCACACTTTACTCTCAGGCTACTCTCACCGCAACATAGGCTTAGGAAATGAATGACTCCATGGGGACGTGTGTGCAGAGCTCCCACTTCCTGCCTTTAACATGTTTTTTTTGTGAGTTATAAAGAAAAAGGGACTATGTGCGATGGACGCCGTTAAATAATCTGGTCATTAAAACCCATTGAAATCAGAGTGCATTCAGTTCGAATGAAGTCATAATTGCATCAAAACTGAAAAACACCGTTTGGCTTCAAAGAAAACGTCCACGTCGTAGCTAAAGAACGTATGTAGGGCTCATACAACCCTCTTATTTTAATGGTAATCACAGACCTGTGAGCAGCAGGTTGCCTTTTACTGGGCATGAAAGCCATGAAGAGGGCCGAACCATCAGCTGTGAGTGACGAAGGCTGGCACGTGTCGATTTTCCCTCCATTGTGCGAAGTTTACATGAAAGAACTTCCGTTTCAGGCGCTGACGCTTTGAGACAATTACAGCAACTTTCCACAGAGAGCAGATCGATACAGACCTCACAGACCTCAAATCTGTCTGTGAGCGCGGTCGTTC
>JASSRZ010000002.1:4858276-4869957 GCA_032164315.1 Malacoctenus gilli
TAGCCCCGCCCCCAAAATAAACAAACCGCATGAAGTTGTTCAACCTACTTACCTGCCGATGGTCGCAGGAAGTCTCATGATTGATGTTGTAAAGTTGGACAATATTGGTTGTGTCATCTTGGACAGATGTAGACCAGCAGCCTCTCAGGAGACTCGGCAGCAAACGTGCGACTGTTTTTCATTTTAATGACATCATATCGCGCAGATAAAAAGACAGCATGTTGCTGGATTAAATATTAAAGCCTTAAATATTACATTTTAACAATGAATAATGTGCACGCATCATGATAATGAATTAGTCACACGCAGAAATTGATAACGCATCCTTTAATGCGTTCACAACAATGACATTTCACTTTCATGTTATTAATACAGAAATGAAATGGTGATAAATGAAACGACTGCCGTTCGTCGACGGCGAAGGAAAAGCAGCCAGTGTTTGTTTCTCAGCGGCGGTGATCAGACCCAACGCAAGATTTGCAGGTGCTTTTCCATCACAGTCAGCAAGGTTAAACTCCAGAGAAATTAAACAAATTGCTCCTCTAATGCCGAGTAAAACAAATGGAGAACTTTAGTGCACATGTGGAACCCTCTTGGGTTCTAATTATGTAAAACTATAGACATCAGAAGGCACTGAATTCTTTAATGAGCACTTGAGAGAACAAAGGGAATTTAAGTGCATGTTAATAAGAGAGACGAGACAACAGGAGGAGGCAAAATGCCACAGAAAGAATCCGTGCACAGTAAATGGGGGCATTCGCTGTCTTCCCGACGCCCGGACGCTTCCGACGGTTACAGGCTGCCTCGCGACTCCGGAGCCGGATCCATTCCTCACTGTGATCTCTGACGGCCAGAACGGGCGTGCCGCTAATGCGCTAATAGCTTCTCCATGGAAACAACATACGATAAATTGAGATGAATTGGGTGTCAGGGAATTGTGATTTTGCTATTAGCGCAGGAGAGGATGAGGCGACTGGAGGCGCGTGTGAACCGACGGCGTCCCCGTCCCCCCCGCCACCCGCCACCCGCCACCCCGACCGGTGGGCAGGAAAGCCCACCCGGGGAATTCATTCGTCAGATCCTGCCGAGGCGCCAGAGCAAGCGTACCGCTTGGGTTTATTCAGCAACAAACAGATGTGGCGCGCTCAAGACGCCGCGTTCCACTTCGCTGGTCGGCACGCCGGCCAATTAGAATTGACAAAGACTCCCGTGTGTAAAGGCGAGCCGTACAGCGCGCAGATAGCGAATTCTTGTTGGGGAGCCAAAGTGGATCACGCTGCTGGGTGGGGGGTGGGGGGGGTGGGGGGGGGTTCTGAACCCCCCAGCACCACTCAATAGAAATCAGGAGGCGGCGGACGGACGTCCTCAAAGCACGTCTGACATTCACCTGAGTGACTTTTCAACACCTGGTGTGAAATTGTGTCTTTGTTGGCTTCCTGCTACGAAAGGTGGTCGCCATGTAATTGGAGACAGCGATAATCAGAATATACATCTGATAATGCAGTGTTGTCTGTGAATCAGTGAAGTGACACGACTCAAGTGTTCAGGATGGTCTCGAGTCACTGGAACTCCTCAAACACTTCCTGTTCAGCTCCGCTGTAAAGTCCTCCAAAAGTTAATTAACGAGTGGAACTCGACGTTCTGGCCATAAACTCAAAGTGCTCAAAAGCAGCGACAATCAGCTTCCGTCTAACGGTCTCCGCACGCACATACGTTTGGTGAAATGCCTCCGATTGCAGGTGTGTAAAAGTATGCCGGCGACGCGCTGACAGCTGGAACTCGCCGGCCAGATGTTTCCTCCTGGATGGATTGTTGACACGCCGAAGGGTCGCCAGCACCCAGCCCCTCGTTTCAGGGAATCTCGTCGTGTGTTGGAGCAGCGTTCGTAGCCGGAAGGCAAACATGACAACAAAGACCAGAAAACGGAGCGGAACAAAAACAGTCAATTTCTATGGAGCGACAACAAAGGCAGCCATTGAGCAGCACGATACAGTGTTCAGAGGGGGAAACGCAAACCGCTGGTGAAGTTCTGAAGAGAGATAATTGACATTCAGCAGAAGAAACACTGCTGAATGTGCTGACCAACACGTCGGTGTTTGGATCCTATCAGAGACACGAAGCCAAACATGCATGAGAGCCAGACAAAGAGACGTTTGAGCGCTCCTGTGCTCCGCTGTAAAGCGTTCTTTTGTTTCCAGGTAATAACTAACAGGAGCAGCGGGAATATTTCAGCAGTTTGCAAGTAAATTTCGCTTGACGACGTGGGAAATTGAGCGATTAAACTTTCAATTTGCAGCGAAACAATAATCCCAAACACACCTGTTGTGAGACCGAAGCAGCGATGGAGGGCGAGACGCGTCTCTTCCGAGTCCAATTCAGCTTTTGACTGACTGGAGCCCGAGGACGGAAGCGTGGCGCAAACCTCCCCTCGCTGGATAGAAAGTCCTCAGAGTTGGACACAAGTAACCACGCAAAGTTGAGGCTGGTTGAGGACGGCACAACGGTCGGACGTTGTTTCAGTTCTGACCGACTGACCGGGACGGCGTCTCTCTCACGTTGTTCTGACAGCGTTCTCAAGCGGATGCAGTTGAGAAACGCTGGGTGTTACTGGCGTGCGCCCTGCCGTACTCGTGCCCGGCGTATTTGCATATGTATGAGCGTCTCTAGTAAGTGCTTGGAGTAATTGGAGTGAAGGGAGCCGTACAATGGGAAAGTGATTCAAGGCTCTGTGATCCAAACTTGTGCTCTCAGCGGCGCTGCAGTTTGGTCCGAATGAGCGTCTTTGTTTGGCGTGAATAGCGGCAGATCAGTCCCGGGCTGAGCGGAAGCGCCAGCGAGACAGACCGAGGACGGCGGCGGCGGCGGCGGAGGCGGAGGCGGCGGTGGGATCGGAGGGGAAAGGCGGCGCTGTCCTCCAAACGTTTGTTTCTCTCCAGGAAAAAAACTCATCCACTGACTTTATGACAGCGATTATACAGCGTTTGACTGAGTTAAAGGGTTGATTAGTTGTCAGTGTTTATTCACTCCGAACACCTAACAAGAGTTTTCGCTTTCATTCAGTTGATTCTTCTGGTATTTACTCTCACAAACGCCGCGCGAAGGGGCCTGGCCCTCGCTCAATGATTAATTATTATCACTTCAAAATGAGCAGGACTGGCTGTTTTTTTTTACTTCCCCTCAAACAGCAGAATTAATAGTGGCTGAGGGAAAAAGCGGCGGCGGTATTTCATCCTATTCTATTCAAATTTCACAGCACCATCTTTGATTTCCGCGGTCCAAAGTAAGGTAAGCCCCAGGGCGGTGACGGACTGTCATCCCTCCCCCGGGGGCAGAAACTGCACTCTTCAGCTCCCTAATGATGTGCCTGTCTTTTGAACGAAGGAGCCCATGCCAAGGCCTATCACTTAGCAAGCTTAACTAAGCAGGGGGTGGAGGGTTCGACAGCGAGAGAGGGAGAGACAAAGACAGGAACAGAGGGAGACAGAGGTGGGATGGTGTCGCTCCGGCTCCTGCCAGATGAAAGGTGCCCCCTTTTCAGAATTTCAAGTAGAAATGAGGCAGGTTTAGAGCTGGATTTCCATGACAAATACTGTATTAAACCCCCTGACTCGCTGCCGTAATGTGGCGCGCGGGTCAATTGCTTTGCCGTTCCCAGAAAATAAGTCAAACAGAGGCGAATCCAAGCAGCGTCGGCGGGGGAAAAAAGCCCCTCAATCTATTAGCCACGGCCGGCTCCGTTCTCACCATTGTGCTCCCGGTAAGAATTAGGTAATTGGAGACGCGCTGCATTGAAATACATATTGCATGAATGACAGGCAGCGATACAGCTGTTGTTGTCCCAGTGTCACACTGTAAATATGAGCATTCTCAATCTGGAGGGCTCGGCGTAATCACTGTTTATCCATTCTATCCTCCTCCAGCCTGCTGAATGGCAGCACGCACGCTCGAATTGCTCTCAATCATTCAGTAATTGACGCTGTGGCATTTCTAGCTGGTATTACCCAAAACAGCCTTGCCCCCCCCACCCCCCCCACCCCCCATCCACGCTGCCTGTCTCCATCTTCCTTCTTTCTCCAAATATCCCGAGGCTTCTCTCGCTGCAGTTTCAACTTTAGATTGATTTAAGCTCTCCTGGAAGCCAATTTGGTCCGTTTGATCGTTCTTATAATCTCCTGATTTGATTCACTGAGGGACTGTTGTGAGTCGAACAGAGGCGGCCCCGTAAAGCAGAGGAGTAAAGAATAGCATCACACGCGCGGCGCGGCAAAGGAAGTACACGGCGCGATGAAAGGGGAGCCGCCTGAGGGTGCAGGGGAGTGGCCACGAGGACTCCCCTTCTTCCTCTGCGCTTCTCCTCTGTTTTTTTTAATTATTAAACCACACGAACGCAGGAGCACCTGGGAGGAGAGCCCATGCAGATGAGGGGGGAGGAGGTGGGCGTGGTTAACGCGCCGCCCTTGAAACCCTGCTATTTTGAAGGAGACGCGGAGGGAAGGGGATTCTCGCATGGTCTGTGGCGAGGATTAAAACGCAGCCCACACTGCCGAACGCAGATCAAGCGCTCCTTTCATTCCTCCTCCTGCCCACCGCTCACCCGGCAGTTTCGCCGGGTTCTGAGGATCTCTGGGGTTCCTCCGAGAACACAGAGGCGGATCTATTGATGCGGGACACGTGTTAAGGTTCGTGTGCGGCGTGTTATCGCCCCCCCGGTTTCTCAGCACACCAGGCTCAAAGGAGGCCAGAAGACCTGAAGCAAACGCTGCCTTCTCTGTTCGTTTGCTAAATGAAAGCAGAAAACATGTGCAAAAATAAGCTGCTCGCGAGGCTTTTGATTGTCTCTCCATACATGAAGATTGGTCCTGTGTACCTGGGCAGCATCTGACAGCTGCACACCGTCAGGCTGCCTTTTTTGGGGGCTGTTTGGCGGCACAGACACTCAGCCTGAGCAGCTGCCTGGATCCTCCTCAAGCACATTCGCATTAAAGACAGGAAAGGTAGAACCACTCGCTTTAAAACCTCTTTGAAGTAAAGTCAGAGCCAAAAAATTATATGTGCCAGGACGGGAAGGAGAGAAGAAAAGGAACGTGGAGGCAGTGGTATCATCTGGTGAACCTGTGGGAGATGGAAAATCAAGAAGTGAGGGGTGAAAGAGGAGAGAGAGCGAGAGAGAGAGAGAGAGAGAGAGGGAGGGAGGGTGAGGGAGGAAGAGTGTGGCAGGCATACAGAAAGTGTTTTGGGATAGGAATGCACTTGGGGAGTAGAAAAAAGCACACCACCTTTGCATTAACGGAAAAAAACCTCCCAAACTTTGCAGAATAAAAAGGAGAAGGAAGGCAGGACACAAAAGAATATTCACAATGCCTCTGCAAGAAAAAAAAACAGAGAAGAAGAAGAAGAAGAAGAAGAAGAAGGAGCAGCAGCCGCAGCAGCCGTTTCTTCTGCTTCCTCGCCTCTCTGCCTGGGTAGAGTCTCTCCACGTTGATCACGGTTTACCGTCTGAAGATGCATTGGCAGTTGTTGACAGAGACAGAGTTTGTGATGGTAGTCACAGTTATTCCGTGGAGAGAGGCGAGGGAGGGGCCGCGAGGGGGAGTCGACTCCCCTCCTCTTGTTTTCTTGCTGACTCTCTTAACTGTGTTTACTCTTTCAACACTGACATCCAACGCGACGCCGCGCTGATAAAACTTTCCTGCCGGCTGAAATTGAGCGCTGCCGTTAACTCGTCACTCATTTAGCAGAGAAATCAGGTGAAGCGACGACTCACGCCGACGAGTCGTCGTCGTCGTCGTCGTCGTCGCCATAGTTTCAGTCGCCGATTCCGGGAGAAAAAAACGGGTGGAAATGCAGAGCGTTCCCTTTTAAAGAGGCGACCGTGTCAGCCAGTGTTCAGGAAAACAACAGAGCCGCTCGGAGTTTCACGGGAAACTGGCTGAAGTGGAAGAAAAGCCAGCACGTCCTCCAGCTCCCTCAAAGATCTGCTGAACCATTAGCCTGACTAATGGTCTCCTAAGATGAATAAGATGAAACAGCACGAAAGAAAGGAAAAATATTCCCAGGATGTTGAAAATTACCAGATGGTTAAAAAAAAAAAGCCTCTTTTTCTATTTTTTTTTTCTACGGTGACTCAGAGACCGAACGCTTCACTTTCCATCTCAGTAATCTCACAGTCCCATTTTAGGTGGAATTTGAGGGATCCTATTGTACGAGGCCCGGCGTTGGCCCCCCCCGGGAGCGAGCCAAGCGGCGGGCGCGCGGCGCTGCTTGGTGGCGGCGCTGGAGAGGCTGTGATCATGCGCGAGCTTCATGTGAAGCGTGTGAGCCGCGATCGCAGGGAAACTTCAAGTAAAAACCGCAAGAGCAGAGAGCGCGGATAAGAGAGCCGAAAAAACAACTGATTTCCATCAAAACAGATTGTCAAACTAGATGGGGACTGTTCGAGAACTGGGGCAGGGTGGGGGGGGGGGGGTGCTCTGATTGGGCAAATCTCAACACAACCCAGACAGACAGAAGCATCAGAACAAAATGGATTTTCCAAGCACTCGCCTGCTTTGCTTGTCATGTCGTTCTTAATGGCTCTAAATAATTCCGAATCAAGTTTTGAGTCAATCCACCGGATATCAGAGCGTTCCAAGCCGGAACGCCTGCATGGGACTGAAGGCTGCAGAGCGGCGCCCGGCGCTGCCGCCGCCGCCGCCGCTGCTGCTGTGTGGGAAGGATTGAGCCCTCCTGAGTTGCAATCTCAGGGTCAGCGGCGCTGGCTGGCTTTAATTTCCTGGACAGAGACACTGTCTCTGACCCCTCACCCCCCCCCAGCATCATGTCCATGCGGCTGAAATGACGAGCCCAGAACCATTTCGGTGGGTGTAGACGCCGGATTCTGGTTAATTCCCCCCGAACTATCAGCGCTGTGGGGGGAAAAGAAGCCTTTCTGCATGCTCTGACCATTATCACGGTGCCTCTGGCAACACCTGAGCAGAGCTCATCAGCATGCAAGCATTGATCCCACACAAGGTTTTCCCCAAAGTGGATTGGCACGGGCGCATCCTTTAAACATGTTATCGGAGCCAATGCACGCTCGCGCCTGCAACAAGAGGCTCGTTCTGTCAGCCGCACAGCACATGGAGTAAACACAGATGCTCGTTCTCGGGCCAAAGGACCAATGAAAGACTTGTTGTGGGAGAATTGGGTTGAAATATCCAAGCCGTGCCCGCTAATTCACTCGAATAAAGCGGCACTCAATTTAGGTAACTGGAATTTCCAACCAACGACGAAATTTAAGTTTGGTGATCGGTTCGTTCCTGTTCATTCACGGCAATCCGAGCAGTTGAAACGTTGATCAAGAAAAGGAGTCAGACTGGTTTCGGACGTGCCGAAAACCGGTTTCGTGGACGTCTCCGCAGCCTTCGGAGCCGTCCAGCTCGCCGGTCTCCCTCCGTTCCCGTCCGTCTGCTCGGCGCTCGCCGGCATTATCTACAGACAGTGACATTAATCTCCTCCAAACCAACATGAAAAGTATTCCCCAAAATGTCTCGCTCTTCCTCCAAATTGAATTATTGATTGGGAGTAATTATTTATGGCGTGCAGACATGAAGACGTTCCAGCGAGTTTAAATGTTTGCATGAATAAGAGGCTTCTTAACGGGCGCTCGCTAATCAAAATGACCTTCCCTCTTTGAGCCCATCATGTCAGGTGGACGGAGGGAGAGCGAGGTGATTATTGGCAGCCAGGCGAATTTGCATCTGGACAGATCGAGGACGAGCCTCCGCTTTCCAGCCTGCCGACTCTCCGTCTCTTTTTTCGCCCTTAAACCCGCCCGTAGCGTTCCTCAAGGTCCCCCGTGATGCCCGAGGCTGTGGAGAGACTCCAGTGAACACAGGCTCAAATTCAATCCCTCCGCCGAGCTCCTCCATCCCATATGTTTATGATAAGATGAGCCTGACATGCACATGCCTTATTTGGCTTTGCATGGAGACATTGATCTGACCTGCAGCAACACGCAATTTGTCGATAGCGGAATTTTTTAAAAGGTGTGCGGCCGAAGAAATAATGGCAGGAAATCCAAATCGATGGCAGATTTACGGCGCTGCTCCTCCTAAAATTCATATTTCGACAGTAAAAGATTTTATTGAGAAATACAGGAGCTACTTAAATCCATCCTATTTCTGATGCAACTTACAATCCTCCCGAGGACGACGGGCTGCACTGTACAGGGAGGCAACGACGACAGCGCACGCCCTAAAATGTGCCCATAAAGGGGGCTAGTACTGCATGATGCAGGAGTACTTGTATCTCGTAGTACCGATTCTCCAAGTACAACCACAGGCAGCGTCTCGAGAACACGGTGAGGTGATAATATTGGTAAAACCGCGCAGGACAGCAGCTTATCGAAGATGGAAATAATGCATGAGATTCTTATCACGCACAAGGACGCCGCGGTTTCGTGCTGTTCTGATTCCAGTATCGACATTTTACCGTAAAGCTGCAAATTCATTCCGAGCTGCAACTATAAAGTAGGATTTTACAGCTTACGATGAGTCTTTACTAACACATTCGGGGCAGCGGCTGAATGGATAGAACAGCACTTGGCTATTAAATGAGGTAAATCAAGCTGTACTTTGGTGCATGCGCCCTCTAGTGGCCGCTGCGTGTATAACAGTGACCAAGAAGGACAGAATGTGTTCAAAAGTCAGCAGGTTTCAGTCCACCTTCATGAGGCGTTCAAGAAACACGGGATGAAAAGCTTCTCGTGTTGCTTTCCTAATCATGAAGGGATGATTCAACGAGTCTTTCTCGAAACCAGAGAAAATCGACTTATTTTTGCGACACAACATTTCGACTCCACCTGTCTCCAGCTCGGTGGACTTCTTGTTTGTTTTATTATATTGCTTTGCCACTGGTGGTAGTTTTTCTGCAGTCTAATGATGAGAACACAGAGTTTAATTGCTTTTCCCTTCGCCGAGATTAATTTTAATTTCCCGTCAGATATTGAAATATTTATGCGGGTTTCGCTCGCAAACCTTTGCTTGATTCTAAATGGTCGTAAAAATGTTCATTTATGGTCAGAAATAAAACACCACTGTTAATAATAACCGCGCTGAGTTCTCAGTAAACATCTGAAGACGGGCAGGACATGAATTTATTTATCTAAAGTCCTCCGAGTTTATCCCAATATATGACTCATATTTTGTATCGGAGTTTATAAAAGTGGAGCCACAGATTATGGGTGTATTTATCCATTTTGCAGCGCCTCGTTATTGTGCTTTACATTAGCCGGAACCCGGTGTTTATTAACTGCACTTAAACTCACGATTGCACATCCAGCGCTGAGCGTAATGGGCTCCACTTAACATAAGGTGAGAAACTGCCAAGTCACAGCCTGAAAGTAGGCTACTTGTGAACACACACTGTGTTCACAGAGATCTTAACTTTCATCTTTGCATAATTTCCATTTATATCTGTGTGGGAAAAAAAAGGAAAAGTTCTCAGCTCGGTTTCTTCCTCATTCTCACTGAGAAACCAGCTCACTTGACATGAAAAAAGCCAACGAAGGAAACAAGCAACTCCAAGAGGGTGAGAGCCGCGTTGCCCTCGTCCCCCCGCCGTGCTCACTTGAACCTTTAATTCCCCTGATAATTACTATCATCACAGTGTGCGCTTAATTAGAAAATCACGACTGTCGTATTGGTGCAAACGTGGATCCTGAAGATCTGGTCGGGTCGTCTTTGAAGCGCTGCAGTCACGAGGAAACGGTCTGTGTCAGGTCTCATGTGGCGGCGGCGGCGGCGGCGGCGGTGGAAACTCCTCACGCCATCACGGGACGAAAGCGGTCTGCTGGTAGGCCGAACAACGGTCCATCGACGCGTTCTTTGGCGGAGCTCGGAACGTCTCAAGAAACGCGACTGACGTGTGAAGAGTAAATTCGCGGCGAATCGCGGGAGTTTTGATCGGGAGCCTGTTATTTTCTGGCTGCCGTTCGCAGGTCGTGCAGCGTGTTTCCAGGTAGCAGCACAGAGTGTAACCTTATTAAACCCACAGACATTTCCCTTCCAAATCATCTGTAAAATTACCATAACCAGGATCCACACCTACACCTGTAAAAATAGTCTCACTGCTGCTGCAGCGATATCACAACTGTCACTGCGCCGCCACCCAGACGCCTGCAATTGTGTGCGTGCGTGCGTGCGTGCGTGCGTGTGTGTGTGTGTCTCCCTGATGCACGCGATCAACAGCTCGCAGTGTGTGTTTGTCCGTCACCGCAGCTCGTGGTGCTGAGGCGCCGTGTTTCCCCCTCCATTCTAATGAATGTGGTACCGCTGGTTCGGCGGCGGGTCCCGGACGCGTCCTCGCCGGCTCGCCGCCGTGCCTCCGATCCGCCGCGCACACAAACGATGCATCGGAAACCATCGCATCAAGGGGCTGCTCGCATGAGCCGGGGATGCCGAGCTCTGCGTCGCCCGCCGTCTCTGTGTGTGCTAGTGGTGGTGGGGGAGGGGGGGGGGCGGTGGGGGGTGGGGGGGGCGGGCTTGGACGAGGTTGTATTTTCTTTGGGGAATTGCATGTTTCAGCAGTATGGATATTGCAGGCGGTGGCAGAAGGAATAAACAGACTTTTTCTGTCTTTACCACCCCCCCCCCTCGTTTTCTTCAGGGATGGGCCTGTTCACAGAGGCGGTTCTGTGACTGATGTTTGTCTGTGTTACGCGTCTATTTATTTGTTTGGCAAACAAATGCATTATTAAGCAGCCGCTGCCACATGTTATCCTCTCCGAGTATTCTCCGTTTGCGTCAGTTTCTTCCCATTCAAGTGCAAATTAGCTGGGTCACAGCACGACTGTAATACCCGAGCCTAAGGTGAAATTTCTGACTCAACAGGATGTGTGACTCCTATACATTTATAATCTGACAGCGCTCGCTCATTAGGAATTAAATACGTGTGGAAATAACCTTGAATGCGACGAACGAATGAGGGGGTTTTGAGTCAAAAAGCGGCACAGGTGGTTTTATGTCGTCATGCTTTACTGACAGAATGTGGCCGTTACTGTGGCCCATGAAATTAGTGGGGCTCATTTGGGGGGGGCGACGTATGGAGGGAGGTGCTGAAAGTGATCTAAAGAGGTATGGACCATTAAGAAGGGTGATAAATCCTGACATTCAGCATGCAGCTCCTTTTAACTCGCAGCCACATTAGATATTAGATTGAGTGGGCCCCCAAGCGTCATTTCAGACCCAAAAGGAACTGCCTGTAGGTTTGCCCGGGAACAGCTTGAATAAAAATAATGCTGTGAAAGGCTTCTTCGCACTCACAATCACACTTAAGGCAATTTCACCCATAACAGGGACTGGGACTCGGAGAAAATGAGTCGAAGGCAAAAGACACCTTTTCAGGGCTTCTTTTTTTCCGCTCATGCATACCAATGTATTTAACTCATTTGCAATCAAAAGGAAAGGTTGAAAATCCTGTTAGGGTCTCTCTCCTTTCGGCAGAGCGGGTCTGGGGAGAGGTGCCGCCGCCGCCGCCGCCGCCACACGCCGGCTCCCAGCCGACGGAAATAGAAGGAGGACGCATCGAAATTCAGGAAGCAGCCAAACACAAACAGGGCTTCGGACTTGGTTTCTGCGCTCAGAGAGGCGCAGCGCTCTTTCTTAATGACTTCATATTTTGATATCCACACACACACACAC
>JASSRZ010000002.1:4886273-4897168 GCA_032164315.1 Malacoctenus gilli
GTGTGTCTCCATCAGACGGTCAAACCTCCAAAGGAAAGACTCTTAGAACAGACCGGAACTGTAGGTTGATCTGTCAGTGGGTCACTATGAGGCAGAAAACCTAACGCAGAATTCAGCTTTGTCAGCACGCTGCCTTAGAAGTGTGTCACTGCTCATCAACCAGGAATATAAACAGAGTCAAAGCTTCCCAGGACGCCTGATTCTGCCCTGCTGAGACTGGACTCTGGTGTGGACGTAGCCCCCTCTACTGGCTGCTTGTGGTAGCACACAACAGTCGCAATTCCCGAGATTTGCAGTTCACGAGAGGATTCAACCCACAGAAATCCTTCTTTTAATGAAATACCCTGTTCCTAATGCGCTGTGTGGTTCAGCCCTCTCTCTCTCTCTCTCTCTCTCTCTCTCTCTCCCTCTCTCCCTCTCCCCTCTCCCCTTCCCTCCCTCCAGTCTTCATGTGGAGCCAACGGTCGAGCCTCCTTCCCATGACATCGACCCCGAGTACGGTCTCCATGGTTACCATCTCCACATTGGGCTCCACAACACCGTAAACACGCTCATGTCTGAGAGCTTTCCGCAGCTCTTCTGCCGCAGAAGTAATTTGCTCCTCGTCACATTTTACTCACTCACAGTGTGTATGAAACTTGTGAAACAGGAAGTGTTTACAGTTCTCTGTCTGAGCTGTGGAAAATAGGACAGAAGAGATGTCATCTTATTCTCCTTTACTGCCATTTTTTATGGCTTTAATAGTGCAAAGTCTCAGTGTGTAGTTCTGTGTAGATCACCGTGTGTATTTGTCATGTCTCTGCCATGATCCTTTATTTTTATCTGCTCCTCTGAGACGCGCCGCCCTGCTCCAACACACCTGATTCATTCACTTGATTAACAAAGGGTTTGCAGGCCAGTGCAGAGCCTCAGAACAAGCCGTTCGTTCGAATCAGGTGTGCCGGGGCGGGGAAACACCCGAAACAGTCGCAGCGGTCGGTCCCTGAGGACCGGCATTCAGGAGAGACGCCTTCTACACATACGGCCTCTTAATGTGACCTGAAAATAAGCGTACCTGCATATATTAGAACAGATAAAAACCTTTGACTCTGTAGAATTTGAGAACTCGACCTTTTTAGAAGGTTTAACTGGTGAGTAGCTGACATTAAAGTGTCGTCTTCTGCTTTGTTTTCTCCATTTTGAACGTCGTTTGTCTCTCGCAGGCCAGATCTCTGATGGACTGATCCAGCTCGTTGCCATCAACAGCACCGACGTGTCCCAGCACACTCCTCTGTCAGGCGGCTTCAATCTGCAGTGGCGCAGTGATGCCCTGCAGGGCGACGTGGAGGTGAAACGGGTGCATGGATTCAGAGCAACGGTGGTCCTCTCAGAGAAGAAGACGCATATTGACATGTTTCCTGTCTTTGCAGCGCTGTTGCATCCTCAGTTTGACTCTGCTGGACGAATTCAGGAGACCCTTCAAGTGTGTCAGCTCTCCTGTTGGTCTGGAGCCGGAAGACGCGCCGCTCTCGTATGACTATGACGGTGAGCGCTACCTGATCCGCTTCCAAGACTCAGACAGCCGAGTCAGGCTCAATCTGGTCCGCACGGGGGAGGAGCGGTTCGTCGTCGTCGGTTTAGTCGTCTACCTGAGCGTCTGCAGCGTAAACAAGCATTTCAGCTGTGAATACTGATCCTAATGCACGTTTCCGTGTTCTGTTTTCGCCATAATATTCCTCTTTGTGACAAATGTTGGAGTCCATCACAGGGTTGCTCATCACAGACTCTAGAACACGAGCTGTTTTGGTCACTTCTCTCCAACTTTGAGAATCCACAATATTAATTCTTAACTTTTTGGGTCATTAATGATTCTTATTGAAATTACATTTTGTATTTCCTCTCATTTTCGGTCATCTTTGTGGGTGCGTGGGCGTTGCTGAAGTCGGCTGGACTTCGGGATTTTTATGCTCCTAATTTGAGGGCTTTCAACTTTTAACTTGTCTGATTTGTGAAGAAACGTCGCCACTGTTTACATGCATAAAACGCATTAAAATCTTCAGTTGCCTTATGCTTATGAAGTCCTGAAACCTCATTGTGTTGCAGTTATTTTAACCCCTTACTTTCTTCAGTGTCGGACTTTAAGGAATCGCTCGTAGATGAAAATTGAAGTGCAAGTTCACAGCCTGGTCGGGTCTGGCTGCGGGGAACCGAGTCATCGGTGCGGCAGCGATGGTTAGAAACGGTCGCCAGGCTGCAGACGGGCCGGCGACGCTGACGGCAACGCGACGAGGCTGGCCGCCGGATGATAGGATTTCAGGGGCTTCCTTAGGGAGGGTCGTCATCACCTTGAAGAGCCGCTGGTTTCCTCGGACGTCAACGTGTTTGGCTGGAGATACCAGAAATTCGGAGGAAATCAATTGTGATCAAAGGTTTAACAGTTATTATGAGAGCAGAGGAAGGAGAGGGATCAAGTCTCATTTTATCAACTTTTACAGCACTTAACCTGCATTAGTTTTTTTTAGTAGCCAAAATAACCGAACACACACCCGCTGGAACGCAGACTTGGTCTCGGTAATTGACGAATTGCACGGCGTCGCCCGTTACTTGGACCGAGTGACATTTGTCGCCTGTGACTTCCAGGCTGCATGTGTGTAACGACACATTTCCATTACAGTGACCTTCAAACATCTGTGCGTCTGTCGTAAACTGACGATCCCTCATTCCCTTTTTATGAGGAAAAAGCAGGAGCCAAGGGTATTGTGAGGTGGTAATAGGCTGGCCCGCACATACAGGCAGTTACTCAAGCGTCTCAGGCAGAGTGACGGCTGCAGGAGAGGCCGGGGACGGCGGCAGCATGCATCACCGCGTCCTGACACGGGTCCCGAAAGGTTCAGTCCGACTCTGTGTAAAGGAATTTAATGTGCTTCAGGTTCAACTTCAGGAAAAAAAACAAAACAGGATCAAGCCTTGCAAATTTGTTGTTTGAGCACATTATCGTTGTTCTCCAGCAGGTGGCTCTCTCTGGTAAATCATGAACTCATTTAGGAGCAGCTTCATGTTTTTATTCCCATCCAGAGAACTTGCACACAGTTGCCTGACTGAAGTGTTGCTTTTCCCTCCCTCCTCGGTGCGTTTGTGCCCGTCTTCACTCGCTCCTTTTCCTTCCTTGGGTCCTGCGATGTAATTACAAGCCTGAATGTTAATCAAAACTCAAGTCTTTAACACCAAAGAACAATTAGGGGAGGATCTACAGCCGAACGAGTGAATGGGCTGAATTTAGTGACATAAAGCTTCATTAAACTCATCTCTCTGAGTTTCCTCACCGGCTAATCTTGGAAGAAAATTGCTTCCATTTTTAGCCTTTAATTCTCTCCCTGGCGAGTGACCAGCTGGGCCCCTCGGACGCTGGCGACGCCGTCCTTATTTAGGCCCCTCACCGGAGGGAAACGGGCGCCTAATGAAACTCACCCGGGGGGAGGCAGAGTGTGTGCGTCCGCCAGCGTACGTGCTTTTTATTTCGTCTGCAATATCACTCTGGACCAACACGACAGCATCCAGCCCCCCCCCCCCCACCCCCCCTCATATGGGAGATAATTAATAGTATTTTTCTGCACTACTTGGTACCAATCCTTTATCGTCGCCACTCATAATATTCCACGTTTATTACCTCATTTAGCGAGTATCTGAGGCCAGGGAAGTTAATTATGCTTACAATAATCAGAACAATATCGGCCACTAACGTCCGACTCGCCTTTGCCAAAAACCTCCAATTAGAAGCGGCGTAATCATGCACAAAGGTGTTTTGTCGACGCTGTGAAATAACAGATGGCCCCACATTGACGGTGTTGGAAGCGAGCGCCGCCGCCGCCGCCCTCTGTCCTCTTTTACCTCCTTCACTTCTGCTGCTCCGTAGGAGAGAGGAGTTGGATGGAGGGGCAAACTTTTAAGGGGTGAAAGTGGTATAATTAGACACATGATGCTCTGCTGGACCAACCTGCCTGCTCAGGTGTGAAGAAATCAATTTATATCCCAGCTGCTGCTCGTCCTGTGACCCCGTCGGCGCCGCGCGTGCGTCCTTTTTACGCAGCGAATCTGATATTTCTGCACTTTTGTGAAATGGCTCTAAAACGACCACCTGCAGTCGTCCCTTCGGCTGAAGTTTTACTGTGTTGTACTCCGGTGTTTTACTTCCTTGCACTTTTGCATCCCTCCTTGTCGGAGGGCAAATGATTGTTAATTTCGTTCGACAAGGTTTTTCTGACGGCTCCTGAATTTAAGACTTGAGTACCTTTTAATAAAATCTGCGTTTTCTGAATGAAAAATGGATTGAACATCCTTTCATTTCTTTGCATTACTCATCGTGGGACATAACCGAGTTCTTTGTGTCCCAAACCCCCCCCCCCATCCCCCTCCTGCTATTTCCTTGTGTCTGAGTGCCAGAGACGAAGAGAGATGGCGTGAGTCAGCACATTAGCCGCTCCACTGTAGAAGCACTTTCTGCACTTTCCCATGGCTCAGTAGTTTGTATTACCCCGGCACTAACATCCTGTGTCTGCTGGCCTCGCAGCAGATGTTTAGTAGGCAGGTGCCGTCCAAACTGCTTTCTGATCCTGCTGCAGCTGAGCGGAGGGGGGGGTCACAGAGGGGTCACTCGTTTGTCCCCACTCACCGAGCGCCGCCTTCACAAACACCTCGCTCTCGGAAACAAATTCCCCCGGCTTGTTGCGGGAGTGAAAATGTTGTGCTGCGGTTTTATACAACCGCTGAAAATGTACCGACCAAATGGGGGGGGGGGGAACCCACACTTTTACTGTTAACTGTGACTGCGGTGTTCATGAAACTGAAGAGATGCATGCAGCTGAGTGTAAAGCTGCACATGCATAGAATAAGCTCGTGTCAAAGCAGCGAGGAAGGAGGGAGTCGGAGCAGGTGTTGTTTGGGGGGACGAATGCCAATAACTGCAGTCAACACAGAGGTGAATGTTAAAGAGTGAAAAATCCCGCCTCACTCGAGTGTAAAGCGCAGATCTTCGATGTTTCCCGGCCCACTGATCTACCTGCGAGATCCCACTAACTGGCTGTTATTGTGGACATCGCTTATTCATGACGTGTTGCTGACATTAAGCGAAATAAACATGTTTTCTTGCAGCCTGAAGCAAATGTTAAACGCAAGCACATTTCGTGGTAAGGCGAAGAATAGGAGGGGGGGTGCAAGGGGGGCAGGCAGGCAGGCTTCACAGAAAACAGTGCGAGTTGTGCTGCTTCAGAGTTCCTGGAACAATTGGTTTTAGTGCAAAGGTCTGTGCCTCAGGCAAGCTCTATTGATCTGCTGTGGTATTAAGGGGCGGCGCAGGAGAGGGAGCGCGGAGAGGAAGCGCAGCAGAACCCGGCGACGCGGCGGCAAAGTTTCCTTCATTATGTGTGAATTAGGGGGGGGGACAGATGTTTTCGTGCTGAATGTCAGCCGCACAAACGCCGAACAGAATCCGTTCCTCGGGAAGCGTCTCCAGTGTCGGTGGTCTGTATTTTCTCCATTACACGCACCCAGGCGCTGCTAAGTTCCTCTGTAAACTCCCTCCAGGAGGCGATGAATTATTGACGACCCGGCGGGTCGTTGCGTCTGTGTCGCGGTTGTGTGTTGTTTAGGCTTTTGACACTGGAGGATACCCGGGAGACCTCCGCCCGGCGCTGCCAAGTGCCACGTTGAGCTCTTCATTGCTCGCTCGCTCGCTCGCTGGCTGCTCTGGCTGGGATGAAAAATTAAACAGCGACGGCTCGGGGTCGCGCGGGTCGCTGCTGCTCGCTCGCAAATCGAGTTAGTGAAAGCAGAGACGCTGCAACAGGCACTTAACTGAGTGAGATCCCACGCGGGGGACGGACCAAGCGTTTGCACGAGTCCTCCGCTGCTCTTTTCTCCTTTTCAACATCTCGCACGTGACGCCGCAGCGTCCGGACCCCCTCGCAGGAACAATGCAGTCGCCACGACTGCTTTCTCCGTCTCGCGCACACACTGCGTGATCACCTTTTAATCACGTCTCTGCTGAGGGGGGGCCACCTACGCGTGACACCTATTAAAAGATGATGGCAGCCGCCGTGGCCCGGGAAACGCTTCCTCGTTCTTGCAGCTGTCGCTGACGCAAAGGGAGAGACGGATCCGCCGGGCGCTCTGCCACGCCGCTACCTGGGCCAGACCGTCCGAATGCTGCTGAGTCACAGCGTTTGCGGTTCGGCTGCGGCGCGCCGGCTGCGGGCTTCCTGCCCCCACGGCGCGCGTGCAGGGCGGCACTTTAAGTTCATTAGCCGAGTATCTTTCATTTGGGGTCCGTGTGTCATCGTTTTATCTCGGCGCACAGGAAGGTGCTACAAAGCGGAATGAAGCGATGAGGTTCGGTTGCCATGGCAATGACCCCGTACGCCGTTTGCTCAACTTCAGTTGGCTATTTTTATGTGAGCAGTGGCCACATAAAATAGGGGAATAACAAGTCCTCTGAATCTCAATTAGAGAAGGATGTTCAGTGTGTTGTTGGAAGAGTCGCAGCACAGTTGGTTGGACATTAAAGCTGTTTTGCTGTGACTGGACGAAATGAACGACCGTCGTGTTCTTGGTGGATGCGTCCTCAGGCGTTGTCTCGCGTGCCACCACGAGGACGCTCGTGTTCCACCCACAGGCGGCGCCGTTTTGGGTCCTTCATCCAAAACATGATACAGACTGACGGTCTGTTGTTGTGGTTCCACATGTGGGTACTCCGTCCTGTCTGTCCGTCCCTGCTCGGCGTCCCGATCCAGTCTCCTCCACCAGATTGACAGTAAAGCGAGAGGTGGAGCGCGGTGCGTCGCACTTCATTTCGCCGTCATCTTCATCAGACGCACTGCTTCTCACTCCCTCGCTCACTCCGGGCCCCGACGAGTCACGTCAGCGTGGGATTGATGAATGTTATTTCAGCCCATCGCAGCGTCCCCGGAGGCGCCATGTTAAATAATGACCGGCACACCTGACTAATGAGCGCCGCGCCGAGCGGCGGAGCAGGGAGCTTCCGTTTGTCTCTCCCGCCTCATGCGGCGTGCGAGGGGAGATCTTCATCAGCAGGCGTGATGATGATTGATACCACGAGGTCCCAACTTCTTCATCAGAGCCTCCGCTCTTCATGATCGCTCGGCCCCGGCGTGACTAAGACGAATGCGCCGGACTTGCTTGGAAACATCGGGGCGTAATTCGCTTTTTACCCCCGCGTGCAAGAATTTCCAGCAGAGGAAGAAAAGGCTGGAGGTCAGTCTAGCATGTAGGAGTGTTTTAGCCGTGATTACCGGAGGTGGAGAGGGGTCGTTTCTCACGCTGGCACCGCTGGTCATGCTGTTCACGTCCTCTCCAGCTGTGCAGAGACTCTGCGTGGTGATCAGACGCTTGAGCGTTTATTTGGTAATTAAATCATGACGGTGACAGAAAACGCACAGAACTTTCCTGTTAGACTTGAAATAATCTTTTGGCAGTGACTGATGTTTCATGTGTAACGTCTGGAGATAGAGAGCAGAGCTCAGAGTGGCCACAAGGGGGCACTGAAGCGCTTTGTGACGCTTCTCAGTCACTGAACGCAGCAGCAGCGAGAAGACTTTCGAGGGATTCAGTTGGATGGTGAAACTCTCCCATGTGTGATTCTGACATCTGAGCGCATCCACACAGTCATTTAACAACATTACATAAAAAACACTTAAAGTGGTTCTTTCATCTTTTACCTCCTGTATGATATTTTGTAGAAACGACTAATTCCTCATGAATGACACAGCTCAAAATAAAAAAACAAAACAAAACGTTAAAATAACGTATTTTTCAAGCCGGCTTTGGATTCTGGTTCTGTTGTCATCCCTCCACAAACCTGCTGTGAGCGACGTGCTCGTCACGCTTCACGCACTCGCCCTGATATTGACCTGGAGCGGGAGCCGAGCGCTGTAGCAGCAGCAGCAGCAGCAGCAGCACTCCTTTTTTTTTTTTTTTAGGAAATTGCTCTGTTTGCCAGACAGCAGGAGGCCACCGGCAGGAAACAGCAAATTTAAAAATGCGTCTGCAGCCGCTGTGATTTGATCTGCTTTTAGCCTTTTGTGTCACTCTTTATTGATGCCGCTGGATGGGACTTGTTGCCGTCACGTGCAGCTGTGGCAACCTCAACGCTGACCTTCCTCATCCGGCGCCAGTTGGACCTCTTACGGCGCGTTGTGGTATTCGGCACCTTGAGTTCTCCGACTGATCTTTAAAGTCCTGGAGGTTGCGGCGTGCGGCTTTTATGGGATCTCAGGCCTCGCTGAGAACTTTGGCCGACGGCGTCGTCAGTTGGCTGGTTTTCTGACCTTCATGCTCCTTTTTAGAGATCCTGACCAATCGCTGACTGGAGGCATCTCACAGAAGATGCAGTTCTGGAGACCCTCTGACTTTAATCAGAGTCAAACTTGCTCGAATCGCTTTAGAAAGATGCATCAGAAAATCGTGTGGCCATCGCGAGTTTTTTATGTCGTC
This sequence comes from Malacoctenus gilli, assembly GCA_032164315.1. Classification (NCBI taxonomy): domain Eukaryota; kingdom Metazoa; phylum Chordata; class Actinopteri; order Blenniiformes; family Labrisomidae; genus Malacoctenus; species Malacoctenus gilli. Next base: position 4,894,758 of record JASSRZ010000002.1, read on the forward strand.
CAAAAACATGTTCAAGCCCAAGAGTTTGCCTCAAAAGGAACTCTGATAGAGACCAGGTGTGATGGAATAATATGTTTCTATCACTGGTCTCCTCCTCCTCCTCGTGGCCTTGCAGCAGCAACCCCTCCCCCCTCCCCCCCAACCGTCATCACTTTCCGCCGTACTCCCAACCTTGTGGGCCGGTGCACACGCTGCATCTCATCAGAGAATATTACCCAACACTCAGAGGACAACATTCATCAACGTCACGCTGCTTTTGCCAGCGGTGCGTTTCTTTCTCCGGATGCCCCGAGTCCATTTCGGTTGTTTCCAAAGCACTGCAGGGTACCTCGCATGACCTGCGATGCTTTCGCCGCACACGCACCGTCTCCCTTTCAAGGTGCTTCGCACTCCGGTTTCTGCTGATTGCAACGGAATGTATTGGAAAATCTCTGCGTCCCGGTATCAGTTTCGCTCCGCTAATAGATCTTTTTCAGCTTCGCTGAAGTCCTAAATGTGGCCGCTGATCCTTGAAGTGTGCAGCTTTCTGCTTTCGCTGTTTGTTTGTGTGCAATGTGGCTACTTTCGGATCCCATGAACCCTTACACGCTCGGAGAAGTAGTTTCATTCAGCGTGATCCGGATTGTTTTGGTTCAACTCGGAAAAATGCCGTCGTTTTATCTCCGACGGCCCCCTTCGTGCGTGTCTGTTGGACGTGGGCCCCGCTGGTTCTCTGGGGCCGCCGTCCTGCGTGTTTCCAGAGCGTTCCAGCTTCAGCTCACCTGATCGTGAGGACGCTCGTTATCAGGCCTTCTGCAGAGCTTCAGGTGTGTTGGAGCCCTGCATGTTTTTAATGTGCCGCGGCTGCGGCACACCCAAACCAACGCGCCGCCACGCCGCTCTGCAGAGGGCCTGATAACGAGCCGCTTGTTACACTCGGGCGTGCTGAAGGTGGGACGCATTAACAAGAGGCAGAACTGTGGCCCTCGAGGACCAGCAGAGCCTTGCAGTGCAGGTAGGAAATCTGATTGCAGACTCTAAAGGAGCATTTCACAATAAACTCAATGTATTACAACGAACTATCCTTAAGAAAAAAGGTAAACAAGTTCAGCGACTGTATTTTGACTCGTCATTTAATTGGAAAATTACTTTGAAATGTTGAAAAAGTGGCTTTTTTGGCTTCGTCGAGCAGAGGTGCATAAAACGTTTGTTTCACTCTTTTCCCAACATGTTTGTGGTTCCTAAAAGCAAAACGTTGATATAGATCTCATAGATCTTCATCTTCCTCCTGATTCCGCAACAGCGTGGAACAAAACTCGACCCGAGAGCTCCTGAAACACGGTAGCACATCAGCTTGCATTAGCCGACATACAATAAAGTCCTCCTAATACTGAGTGGCAGGTCCACTCAGTTCGAAGTCCACTTACTTTGCAGGCATTGCATCACATATTATATCAGTGTACGGGCAGGCTTGGCATAAATACAGCTCGGGGGGCTGCATGTAATTTAGAGCCTCTTAAGAACAACAGTGGTCCCAGAACACCCCCGGGAATTTACAGTGATCCCGCTATCTGAGGGAGTCACGTAAGAGCTGCAGCCGGCACGCCAATGCCGAGAAAATCACATTAGCCACCGGAGAGCCTTTTGATTTAGGAAGCACGAGCATGTCGGGCTGCGGGAGGGGACGGCGTGCACGCACACACCGCGCCATCTGATTTATTGGGAATAAAACTGCTGTTTTAAACACCGGCGGTGTAAATAAATGTTTCGTTTCTAACAAAAGAGACGGCGAGTGTGTGAGCGCCGATAAACAAGGGGGAGCTTAAGTATGACTGAGATATTCAGGGCCGCTTCCAGCCGCTGCGAATCGGTTACGCCGGATCCTTTTGAAAGCACATAAGAGATACGCCGGCAGTTCGCAGCTCACTGTATGTACTGTATGTGCAGAGCAGCGCACGCCGTTCCATTGTGGGCTCAACTGCCGATCCAGATGTGGCGTTTAAAACATCAGCGCCACAGTCAGAGAAGACGACGGGCCTGAAATGGATTGGCAGGAGGAAACTGGTTCTTGCTCCAAACATCACTTGCAGACCTCAGCGTTGTGCTGCGTGGCTTCGTAACGTTCCCAACGTTGGTGTTAAAATGATTGTAAAAAAAGGCATCGTTGACATCACAAACCGAAGATCCATATTTCTAGTAAATACTACTTGGTTTTGATGAAATGTGCTGCAGTGATGATCTGTGATTGGGCGCCTTTTTCGTTGGTGTTTCTCAGACATTTTAAGCAGTGTGGTTGTTTGATATTTTCAGAGCCAGACGTTGGTGGAGAGGGAGGGAGAGAGAGGGAGAGGGGGTGGGTGGGGAGAGAGAGAGAGAGAGAGAGAGAGAGAGAGAGAGAGAGAGAGAGAGAGAGAGAGAGAGAGAGAGAGAGA
>JASSRZ010000002.1:4898577-4923155 GCA_032164315.1 Malacoctenus gilli
CACAGACACAGACACAGACACAGACACAGACACAGACACAGACACAGACACAGACACAGACACAGACACAGACACCACTGCAGGTTAATTTCAGCACGGTGTTGTGTGTGTGTGTGTGTGTGTTTTGGTGGTGTTTTGCTGCCCTCCCGCTACAACGCGGCCCTCGTTCTCCCCCTCTACTACTTTGCCCTTTCTTCTGGCTGATCAGGCAGCTAAAGGTCGACCCAGATCCCGATGTACACACAGGTAGACCAAAGCCAATTTCAGATGTGTCAGTGGAACTGATGCTGCCAGCTTCCCGTGACAGCCTGAGTGGAACAGCCTCCGTCTTCATCTCCAAATCACCTCTGCTTACTGAGCGGAAACCGTTTGTCACAGGCGCCTGAAATGTGCCGTCAAGCCCCGTCAGCCTGCATTCACTGCGCTTATTCCATTGTGATTATTATTAGCGCGATTACTGTTGTTTGGCAAAAATAAGCAGATGTTGTCATGGGATTTACGGCTCTGCTGAGCTCTGCCCACTTGCTGTTTGCTGCGATAGATTTTCGGGGAGAATCTCGAACTCGGAGAATTAAGCAGCTGCTTCGAAGAGTTTCTTGATGCGACTTTTTCTGTTGGCAGAATCTCTGGAGGGGGCTGAACGGTGGCGTGGCGGCTCGAGCTCTGGCGTCGCCGCGAGAAGCTGCTGAAGCCAAGAAGAGCCAGGTAGGTGCTTGGAAAGAAACGCTCCACTTCAGATAAAAAAAAGAATGTAAAGATGGAGCAGATAGTCTTTTAAAAGCGCCGCGTTCAAGTGATGGAAAAAACGTTCGTGTTCCCGGGCTTCTTGTTAACGTCTGGAAAACTCGATTTAACTTCTCGGTTGGGAGAAAGTGACTCATTTTCTTGTTGCGCGCTCTTTCCCGGAACTGTAATTATTAGTTTTGGACGAGATTTCACATGCTGCTTTCCTGCCTGGTGTAATTTTTTGGTTGTGCCACGAAAAAAAAATAGCAATTAAATCGGAGACTTGTAGCGACATCCCAACTGCGTGCTGAGTGAGCGTTCGCTGCACTGAAGTCGCTCCCCGACTTGAAAGAAGCGCCGTCGCCAGACGGGCACAAAGTGAAGTTAAAAGCGCGCCGTAATGTATGCGGGCGACTCTTCGTTTGATGCTGCGCTCTTGCATTAAGGTCCCTCAATGCACACATCTAATGTGTGGAGTCGGAGCTTGCAGAGCATGCGGGGCATCGCCGGGGAGCCGTGATCACAGAAAGTGTGCTACGGCGCCCCCCGAGGACCCCGTTCGGCGTCTTCCTGCATAATTACCGCAAAGCGATTACAGAAATCAATGAGGCTCTGTCGGTGCTGAGGGCTCTTTCTCCAAGCTCCGGATAATCGCCGAGTCCGTACCTGTCCTGGCGCTGCTGCTAACAAACGGGTGAAAAGCCGACAACAAGTCACGCACACACATTTGTACCCCCGTCGCCACCTGTTGCCCTGAGCGGCTTTGGCTGTTTTGTGGCTCTTACGGTTATTGGAGGTGTGAGACGGCGAGCGTTCGCAGCCTTTTATGGCGCCCTCGAGACGATCGCCATGATTCTTTTTTTTTTTTATGAGATCTGCTACTGAAGATAATGGCGGAGAGCAGAGGGTCCACAAAGCCATCAACCCCAAAGCCAAGGGGCAACCAAAACAACCAACAACCCCCACACACGTGTTGCTTAACGCGGGGATTTTTCAGGAGTAACACAGCAGTAGAGCACACATACCTGATGGTGCTTTTTATCTATTTTTGATGCATTAAATATAAATAGTGCACAAACATCACTTTTTAATACGAGGACCAGTAAGAACTAACTACACGTGTCAAGAAACCCATTTAGAATGATTTTATAGACCTTTGGTGTAAACAGAAATGACGAGAAACAAAAGAAGTACCGTTGTGTTACACAACTGCAGTAACGTGACGACACATGTACGATAACAGTGTTTACGCGTTTGCGATGCGTCACATCAATAAATGCAGGTCTGTTAAGGTCGAAGCACATTTTCTGCGTTTCACTGCTGTAAAAGCTTCTTGCAGGGAAAACTGAAATTACTCGTTGTCAACACTAAACAACTCAATAGTGTATAAACACTGTTCTTTTCTCACTGCGTTTACTGCTGAGAACATGAAGTCAGAGACGCGCGTGCGCGCTCGCTCTTTCTCCGACGATTGTATCGAAGCCTTTTGGAGCCGTGTGAATGAAGCGGGAATCTCGGCAGATTTCCTTGGGAGAGCCGCCCGCAGCTTCCCAGAGCCGCCCTGCTGCCGGCTGACAGTAATGTATCAAAATGAACGTGAGCGGCGGTCGCTGAAGGCATTCCGAGCTGTCCTCTTAGTGAACACATCACTGTGAAATTGGACCCTTCATTGACGGCGTGTGTATCGCTTGCACGCAAAATTTAATTTTATGACAACATAACACGGTTATGTCCCCCCGTTATTCCATTACAAGCCATTTGCAAACACCTTTTCATTCGCTGGCGATGACAAACTTTGTCTTGGCGATAATGGGACACCCGTCCGCGCGGCCATTCATAAAATGAAGGTTTTTCGCCTCGGGCGGCGGCGGCAGTGGCGCTGTCACGATGCCGCAACGCGTCTGATGTACGATAATGACTGCGGGGTTGATTGTGTTGAGCCTGTCAAGGACTCCTCGCAACACGGTTAGAGCAGAGGTCCAGGCCACGGCGGCGGGGATTTAGGGGGCTGACGGGCCGGGTGTAATACACTAACCTTGGAGAGAGAGAGAGAGAGAGAGAGAGAGAGAGACACACCTGGGGGGGTACAAAGGAGGACGGCGACACAGAAATCAGAGGAAAACGACAACACAGTCCGTCGTTTGTTGGGCAATTAGGTGGTTTTCAGTGACTGAAAGCCAGAAGGTCCAACAAAAAACCTCCAATTTACATTCTCGCGATGGAAACCTCAGAACGACCTTGGACGAAACAACGGGAAGATTCGAGCGGAACGCAACATTATATCAGCTCGCTAATTAATGTCAGATCAAAGAAGTCACTTATTAGCAGTTTTCTGCGCCGCTGAAAAAGCAGCAGCGTGAATCCTCCAATTGAGACGAGTGCAGCTTCACCGACTGAGTCTGAAAAAAATCCTCCCACATTGAGGTTCGAGATGAAGAGGTTTCACGACTCCGACTGTTGAACGAGGGAGCTCACTTTACGCCGTCTCTCTAATGGCGGCGAACGCCCACCGCGGCACGCGCGACATCAAACCGGGTGGTGACGGAAAGCGGAGCACTTTTTTTGGTTTCAGCACGAGATTGTTTGACTTGCTCTGAACACGCCAGTCAATTTTCTGGTGGCTCTGAATGCGGCGGTAAGTCGGCGGCAACAGAAGAGCTGTCAGCTGCTCCTTTTTTCTCTGTCGCATCAGCAGAAGCTCCGACGAAGCCGCACGAGGAGCTGTGTTGTGGTGGAGCCGCTGCTTTCAACCAACTGTTTAATGTGCGCTTCGGCGGGCGAGGATCAACACGCCGACGTTGCCATCTTGTTCGCGGCTGATGCTCGGCGTGTTTGTTTTGGTTGGTCTGCGAAAACAGAGGCTGGTAAACAGATTCGGGAGTCGGCTCGTGAACTGTTTCAGACTGAACGGGGTTTCAAGTCCTCGTCTGGAATCTGGACCAAACTTCAGTCTCATTCTGGCCACTTTAAGACACAGTTAAGTTCTCTGTTTTTGCAGAGTAACTGGTCGAAGCAAGATGACGTGTTTTCTTGACGTGAAGGTGTTACTGTCCAATCTGGTGCTTTATTGACCCTTTGGCTGTATTTAATGGTTCCCGGCAGCAGCGTTTAGCTATAGTTCTGTAACCGTTCCTGTAAATGATGTGACAGACGATAAAGCGCTCCCGAAGTTTGTCCGACACTTTATCGACATGGTGTAAACTCCTGTTTCCACAGAGGCGCGTCATTTTGATGCACTTTTAATTGAATTCATAAAAAGACGATTTCACTTTGAAATGTGGAACACATTGTGCCCCAGCTTCTCTCCCTCAGAGCTGAATTATTAACATGAGTTAGTGTTGGTCTATTCTGCTCCTGTTTGGGGAGCGTTTTGGAGTGAGCGCCGCTGAAGGCGATGCTATTACTCTGCCGCCATCCTGCGAGGACCGGCAGAGGAGGATTAGACCATAAAACGCTTTAACCTTCTCTCCTGAAACACATCGGCTGCATTTGTTTTGCCCCGATGATGAATGCATTTCCTGCAAACTGATGATGATAAGGACAAAAGAGGGAAGCGGGAGGGACTCAAACGGCGCGGAGCATCGAAACGACGCGAAAGAACTGCCGCCAGATGACTTTGACTTTATGTTTGCGAGTTTTTACACGCTAGATCTTCACTTTCACCATTTTTTATTCCGCTCTCGTGTTCACACGCAGACAAACTGAACCTCTTTATATCCTGAGCGTATCATGATGTGTTGCAACCGTCGCAACTCTCCAAGACTCTAAAACAGCTGCTCAGATCACTCCGGACACGTCCTGCCTCCAAAGAAGTAGCGTTTGCTCACATTTGCATGTTTTGGGGTTGGATGTTAAGCAGCCGAATGTTTTCTCTCGCTTCCGTTCGTGTCCCAAAACTGAACCTGTCCTTAATCTCCCTCCAGGAAGCCAGCTGCAATTCCGCTGCATAGGTAAACAAAAAGCATCGTCTCCACATTATTCCATAAAACCCCACCAGGGAGCCCAGGACGGGACGTTTATTTTTTTGGATGTATTTCCCCCGACACCGGACTTAAACTACAATCTGGTCCACTCCAAATTGAAAATTGTCGCGTTTATCAAACCTCCAGGCAGCAGGAAAGTCTTCAGTCCAAAGTAAAACACTCTTTCGGGGCGATTTGAAGCTGTAACATCAACACGAATGACAAAATGATGGCCAAACCTACTTTTTTAACAATTAAAACATGTAGATTAACACGAGGTGTGATCTGGCAAACAAAGTTCAGTGTAGTTTGAGCATCAGAACCATTCTGATCGGGACACGTCTCCAATTCCTTCCCATCCATCCACCCCAACCTCCTCCCTCTTGATATTCCAGCCACAAGAGGGCAAAGCTGCCGAAGCAGGAAACCTTTAGTTGGAGGACGTGTTTTTCTTCACTGGAAATACGACGGCGATCCACCTGCTTTTTTCCTCCGTCTGCAATTTGAGTCGGGCCATAAAAAACGATGCGTGTATGTTTTGCTCGCCTCCCTCCGACAGCGGCGGGTTGGTAAATACGTGAAAATTACTGTCAGCAAAGCGTCGAGAGGCTGCTGTCTGGAGATCTGCAAGACAATCACAATACCCCGAGAACACATATTTACCCGTTCGGAGCGGCACGCTGTTCGGCGGGACCACTGGCGAACCCGACACGTGATTGGCTGTGGCCTCGTGAAATGTGCCCACAGTTATTTGCTCCAAAAGAGGTGTGTTGCTGCTGCTGCTGCTGCCGCTGCTGCTGCTGCTGCTCGACTTCCTGATTACCTGTAACGCTGGAGTAAGCGCTATGACGGCTGACTGCAGGCCTCAACATTTCCCCGGCACCCCCGAGACACGCTTTGAATTTCAGATGGCTGACAGTGAAAATGAAATGTTTGAGACACAAATAGGATTAGAGGAGTTTTTTCTTTGTGCAGGAAGCGGCGATGACCTCCCGCGCACGCCGCTCTGCTGCCTCTGCAGCGATAACATGGGATGGATATTGATCTTCTGATCATTTAATGTCGCCAACTGGCTTATGAGACATGCATGGTTGTGTGCAATTCATGGGCCGGGCTGATATGCACGTAAACGGAGCAGGTAGCCACGAATGTTAATCCACCGCGTGCACATTTATTCTGCACAGGAAGCAGGTGACGTCTTGAATTAGGTGATGCTTTGGCAGATTACTTCCTAATGATATTTATTCAATATCCTCGGCTGCTTATCTTTGCTTTAACTTCTCTTTAATTTGATGTTGATAAAGCAAACTCATACCTGGCTGATTTATGTTTGTGACCCTCGACTGCGTCCCGGTTGAATATCGCCGTCGCGATCGCGAGTCGCTTCTGTAACGTCATCGTGTTGATCAAAACTTCTGCACAGTACAGAAATACTTTGCTCTCGTTGAACCCGCCGCTGAGCAGCGGCACAACGTTAAGCCTGTTTTTGGTTCAGTGGAGCTGAATCTCCAGCTGTGTAGAGCCGCTGCACTAAAAATACTGCGTGCATGTATTAATACCAGTTCCACTCTTGGCGTCGACGCTATCTTGATTTCGCGACAGACTTTGTGTGTCTGTCAGTGATGATGATCATCATCGTCGACGCGCTTCTGATGTTTGCTGCTCAGGACAGCGTGTCAAATTGCTTTTATGCCTCCGAATATTGATTGTCCTTTTTGATATTTTCTGCAACTCACAGTTTTACGGCCCAACGTGAGTCATCAATCGGTGCTTTAATACCGCCATCTGTTTTTCTTTAACCGCAGCCTCCGCTAATCGCAGCTCTGCATCTACAATGCACGCAAAGCAGCTTCACATGCATGTTTCCCTGCGCTTAAACTGCGCTGATCTCCCTCTCATGACCTCCCTCGTAGCATTTTGTGGACGCAATCTTAACTGACAAGCCCGACTGTTTTGCATGCAGGGTGGAAACATTAAAGACCGAGTTAATCCCCTCTGATTCCCGGCTGCTGTCACTCACACAGTCTGGGTAAAAGCCTCCAAATGTTCCAGAATCAAATAACGCAGCGCCGTACCTTTGATCTGCTGCGTAATTTACGAGGAAAATACAGTAATACGCTGCCATTTAAAAGGATTTCAATTGTTTTCCCCGGTAATCACCTGAGAGATTACAAGAGGAAGAGGGAGCCCCGGCACCGGCGGCTAATTAGGAAACAGACTTTCTTCCTCGGCAGAACACCAGAGATAATTTCTTTGCAGTTTGAGGTCTGAGAGCTCCACGACTTCAAGGAGACGTTTCCCTGATTTTAAAAACCTGAAAGCAGAAAAAATGAACAAGAGAAAGCAGACAATGAGGCGCTTCAGCGCTCCTGCTGCTCGCCGCCATCGAGGTGCACGTTTCATCGTTCAGCGTGATGATTGTGCCGCTCGTTAATCTGATGTTTATTAATTTCACATCAGTGGGGAGCAACCTCCAAATTAATGTGCAGGCAGCGCTCTGCAGCAGCCTTTAGCTGCACGCTACCATGTTCCACCGCTCGGCGAACGAACCGCTCCGACGAAAGACAACACGGCCGCCGTGCTCATGGAAACAGCCTTCGAGCGACTCTGAGGGAGCTGATGTCCAGCGTGAGACACCGAGGGAACACCGCGTCCTCCTGGACACACTCTGGAATGGACTGGAGTTCACTGCAGCAGGAACGTCCAAACAATTAAAACGAATAAATGCCGCGCGGCACTAATCATAACTCTGTTCAACTAATGGAGCTCAGGCCAGGAGCATAAAAGGGCGTTTATTGCTGCTCGGCCGGAGTAAACTGCATTTAATTCACTGTGAGAGTCAGAAGTGTTTCCTTTCACATGCTGGACTTCATCATGTGTGTCCTGCCAGCAGCGTCTGACTGTACGCAGAGTAAACTTTAAACAGCTTTCGGGTGTTTTTGCTAGATTCTGTATGTCGCGATCATCCATCTTTGCAGGTTTGCTTAACGGGAAACGCTGGAACTGATCCCAGCCTGCAGTGGGTGGAGGCGGGGTGGGGGGGGGGGCTGGCGGTCCGTCGCCGGGGTAACACAGAGACTCAGAGTCGCTCCCTGCCCAAATATGCTTGGTTTTAGACCCCCTCCTCACCAGGAGTGCCCCCCCCCCCGTCATAAAAAGGTCCATTTTTGCAGCGCTTTTGTTGTTCCCCTTTGGGATGAGGACTCTACTCAGTTCTGCTGTCACGGACTGTTTTGCCATCACCTCACTGCTGGGCACACACTCCTCCCACAGTCACATTGCTCCAGCAGCCTGAGAGCACCGACCGGTCGGCCACATCCACCCGACCAGCGACAGACGGAGCTCCGCGTCAAGTTCGGTTTTGTTCCCGTCTTGCCCAAGGACACGAAAGCAGATGAGAAACGCCAACTTTGAGATTAGAGGACGCCGCGCTGCGCCGCCGGAGCCGCATCCGTTCTCACCCGTCAGATCCGAAAAGACAAAACCCACGGCGGCGTCTCTTGTTTACGAAATGTCGGCTCGTTGATGCGCGAATTAATCACGGCGGGCGATAACGTCCGAGTGATGCACACCGGGTCGCTCCGCCATACATCTCTCCCGCTTGATTATTCAACATCAGATTAGTGAAGGACACGGGCGACGGCCGTTACATTAGTGTGATGCTCAAATCTCCCCCAAGATTAATGGACGGTTCGGCTCAAACGTTTGTGGCGTGAATCTCGTCTCGTTTACTTTTACATTAATGCTGTTTGTGTTTGAGTGTTTTCGGTATAAATACTACGAGACCTCGGGGTCATTTGTGAGGGACGCATTCTTGGTGAGCGATGGCGTTGTTAATCTTTCATCGCATTCAGATGAGAAATATTTCTTTCATCACATAAATTGTAAGAAGAAGGATCGATTCATCAGAACGCAGCTCAGCACCGACACACCGACACCGTATCTGCTGCCTTCTGATCAGATTTATGTCCAGAGTAGAAACCCATTCCAACGCAGTACCAGCTTCAATATTGAGTCAGTGTCGCCGTCGAAGTTAAATAAACCGGTATAGGAACTATATAGATAGTTCGATCGTCTGTTGTGCGATGCTTCCTGTCTATTTTGATGTAAAACTGCATTTTTAGTGTTGAATGACAGTTGATTCATCAAATACTACAAACAACTGGAGGGAGTATTTGTCAGCGTTAGGAAATTGAGATGGGGACCAATTGTGCAGCGTGAATAAAGCGTCGAGTCATCAGCATAAGACGGGATTCTTTGTCTCTATTACGTCGAATTGTGACCTGAAGTTTGTCCGTTTCTCCCGAGCGTCTGTGGGAGTTTGGAGGAACTCTGCCGCACGTCTGAATGGAGACCGGGCTGAACATGCATCATCGCCGCTGACCTTTTGGAGAGGAACCGCTCCGCGTCTCCGCCAAGTGGTTCGATCGTTCCTCGGCGAGTGCGTCTCGTGACGGGCGAAATCAATAGGCAGTTTACGCTCAACATTCATCTTGGTGTTTACGTTTGCCTAATCAGAGGCAGGAAAAAAATCAGTGACACTCGACGCTACGCTGGGTAATAACGCCGGGTGTTAATGCTAATCTGTTACCTCGCGCACTCTGGCATTTCCGACTGCCGAGTGTCTGGTAATTGGCTGCGCTGCCCTGATGTTTGCTTATTAAAGCCGCGGCTTTGGTCCTCCATCTCTTGCTCGTGTCTCGGATCCTCACACACCCTCCGACACGCTCCGCCATTTGCATATTCGCTGGGCTTCGTTCGAAACCTTTTATGCATTCGTCTATTGAAATTCCCCGTTTCTTCAAGGCGTGAATGCTGGAATAATTGCAGGTTTCTCTGACGCCACTTTACCTTCATGTACGTTCTCACACGTGCACTTTCTGTCCTCATTCACGCCCCGGTGCGCAAGGCATGTATTGGGTAATTACTTCAAAACCTGGGAGCCACCACTAAATTCCCTCCATGCTCCTGGCGACTGTTCCACCACAGACAGATGTTTACAGGGGGACAAATTGCTCAAAATCCAGAGTTGCGTTTAGTAATTTTCTCCCGTGAAGATGAGCTCCGGCTTGCGTTTGTGAAGGAGCGACGGTGGCAGGAAGTGGCCTCGCCAGGACGCGCTGACAACAGACAAAATTGAACAAGGTGGAAAACATGATTGGAGGCGTCAACGCTGCAGACGGAGGAAACAGAAACCATTATTGAGAATGATACTGCGGCGCTGTCTGTTCAGCCGAGGATGGAAAACACAGAAAAATGATTTGAAGTGACAGAGCTGCACCAGAACCGCCACCGCGCGACACCCAGGAAGTCTGATCGCAGCCGCGTTGATATCTGCCGCTGCATCGCGAAGCGTCTGTTATCGGCAGGATCGAGCCTCTCGCCGACGCCGACGCGGGAGCGACAGGCTCCCACTTTTCAATCGGCGCTTAATCATTAGCGTTAGTGGCGGAGCGCTGATCTGTCTCCTCAAGCATCCCGAATAGCCGCCGCGGTCACAGAGCCTCGCATGATCGATGCCTCCTGCTCTGTTCCTGTCGCGCAGGCTGAGCAAAGGTAATAAGCAGACCATGACCCTCTCACAGAGGTTCTCCCTTTGTCTCCAACACCTTCTAATCCCGCAAATACTCCCATCCAGACTGACACACACACACACACACAGACACACGCACTCTCGCACACACACGCACTCACTCACACCCACGCACACACACACACACACATGGTGCTGTCCACCCTGACTTGGAGCTGTGAGTCAGCTATTGGAAATGTGGCAACTAAGGCAAGCACTTGATATGCAGGCATCTGCTTTGTGGCTTATCTCCACTGCTCAACTGTGCAGAGCAATTGCTGCTTGGCTGGCCGCTGCAGAGAGAGAGAGGGAGAGAGAGAGGAGAGAGAGAGAGGGAGAGATAGACAGAGAGAGAGAGAGAGACAGAGAGAGAGAGAGAGAGAGAGAGACTCTTCTCTTCCTCGCTCCTTCCTTCAGCCCTCGTCTGCCGTTTGATTTCCTGCGCTCGCCTGTGGCTTCGCTGCTCCTAATTGTTATTTTGGAAAGACAGCTAATAGAACCGTTTTCAATTATGTCAATTGCAATCAAATGGATGATTTAACATTAATGTGGAAGATGGTCCAGTGCCATTCGGAATGATGTTAGTTCTGAGGCGGCGGTGGCGGCGCTGACGGGGGAACGAGGGGTCGCTGGAGGAGGAAGGAGGAGGAGGAGGAGGAGGCGGCTCCATCTACACAACAACAAAATGCACAGGAACAGTTCAGCTCAATGGGAAGTTGGCAGAGTTTAATGGGGAGAGGCTCAGCGTGTAGCCTGTATTGCAGGTCTGTGTGCTCAGAAAGCAGTCGTCTGATTCTCAGACGTTGGCGGCTGTCGCTCGTGCTTTGAGCTTCACATCATTCGTAGCCCGAATCTTCCCTCATTAGGACCCGATGAGTTAAGTGTTGGTCGTCTCCTGGTGAGCCCGCCTCCCTCCTGTGACGGAGGAGTATCCGAGTAGCCCGTCTTTCATCCCATTGTGCGTGCGGCAGATCTGAAATGTCACTGGGAGAGCGAGCAGCGATCCAGCTGAGGCAGTGGCTCAAATGAGAGATTAAAATATCAAAGTGAAGTTTCAGAAAAACAGAGGAGAGTTTAAGGCTTCCCCTGCTCGAATGAGCAACGTTAAATACCCAGAATCTATTGAAATCCTCTCCTACTTCATGTCGTGTTTTTAATCCACTAATTAAAGGGTCATAAGAAATGAGTGAAATACGAAAACAGCCCTCCTGAGAGTATAAACTGTTTGATCCCCACATAAATGTGGAATTATCTCATTATAAGCTCATAACTCAAAGTAATCAAACTGTATTGAGCTGTAAATGAACGAGATCCAATCAGCAAGGGAGGAAAAATCAGTCCGTAATTGTTCTGTGCGTTATATTATTTAACGGAGTGAAAGGAAGCCACAGTTTCCATCATGGCCTCTTGTAAGGAACCTAAAAAGCGAGAGGCGTCAATATTTGGCCAAAGCAAAGCGGACGGGCTGTTTGTTTCCCCTTAATGCAGCCAGTTTGGTGCCTTTTAATCATCGCTGCTGCCGCTTCACTGATCCCCCCTCAGGTGTGACTAAACTCGCCGTGGAGCGCAGCTGAATAATGCCGATCGTTATCGTTAAACGGTCGCCGTGGTTCCTGCCGCCCGAGGTCTGTCTTCCTCCACCCCCGACCCTCCGCCTGGATGCGTTTATTTTGGGCCGACGTGGACTTTTTGTCTCACCTCTGAACACGTCCGTGTGACAAGGAGGACGTCGCAGACGCGGGACGAGGGCTATTTGTCAGTTATTCCCACCTCACTGCCATCCCATTACGTTTTTTTTTACGAGGGCTCCTGACACATTTCCCGCTGCCCGCATCTATCATTGAAACTTTGCTCATGCTCTGGAGCGCTGATCAGGTTGCTCCCGCCGCCTATATTTAGTGCGTTCAATGTCGCGTAAGGACGAGTTACGGATATCGTCCCGCGAGAGGCTGCCGGAGCCGCCGCCTCTGATGTCGCTGTGAAACGGCACTCAAACGCAATATCGAAACCATTTAACGCTTCATAATATACTTTGGATGGCGCTTTTGATGCCGTCTACTTGTAAGAAATGTAATTAAAGCCCCCCCGACTCCCCTGTACCTGCTCGCTTATCGCTGTGATTTGACGCCACCGAGCCTTTCACTGCGCCGCCTCTGGTTGCTCACTCGGCCGCCATTATGAATGTCTAATGAAGCAACGGGTTCGTAAACGCCGTTAACTTCTCACACGCACCCAAATGTTGGCCTGCCGACTGGAACGAGGATCAAATGACTCTATTTTCGGGTGGCGATTTACCCCCAAAGTCCCCCTCGCCTGTTCTCTGTTGGGGGCAAACGATAATAAAGCCGAGCCGCCGCCTGTCAGACTGAGAAGACGAGTGACGCGGTGGGACGGAGGGCCTCGGCGACGCTTTAAGTGCCGGCTTAATGTATCGGCGGGTTTAGTGGGAGGCGGTCAATCCGGCGGTCACAGCGCGTCGAGAAAACACAGGAGGCTCCTTTATTTAACGCGAAGACAACAGGTCACACAGATTTACTTGGAGATGAGAAAGAGGCCGCGCTCAGGCTTTCACTGCGTATCAATCCGCCGGCGTGACATCCATCCCATTTGACAATGCCGGCATGAAATATGAGCGCAGCCCAACAGCGTGTGTGATTGATAATTGGTGTAGTGTGGCCGCCCGCCTGCCGTCTCCACCGCGGCCTGCCGATTCATCAGGCGTCGCAGGCAGATCGGGCCGATGACGAATGTGTGCGTCTGTCTGGGACGAGCCGCCGCGGCGCCACGCTCTCCTGCCGCCGCCAGACAGCGCGCCGCTCGCGAATCCAGCTTATTAGCGGGGTGACAATACGAGTCCTGAACCTTGGATCAAATCGCAGAATCACAAGAAAAGAAATGCTTGAAGTGTCAAGCGCTTCTGACACTTGAGGAAGAAAAAAAGTGGACCCAGCCGCAGCCTTGAAGTTTCAGCTTCCCCGCGCGTTCTTCTTCTTCAATCGCGGGCGCAACGAGGCCTTTCCACACTGTATTCTGACCATTTCATGAGTCTGTGGCAATGAATTAGCCAGCACATTTGTACACACACACCGTTCCTCGTACTAATGAGCCAAGGATATGCTCGCTCTCCGTTCTTTGCTGATTGACTTCCTATTTCCATCCCTCGCTCGCAGATAGGGTCTGTTATTAGGCAAATTAGTTGCTGCTCCGCTGGGCCCCCACATCAGATAGCCGTGACTGAAGGTTAATGACAGTGTTGTTCGCCGGGGAGATGGCGGGCGCGGCGGGGGGCCTCTCGCCGAGCGTGACGCCTGGCTTTGTACACGTGGCCTTTAACCCGCCGTCGCCCGGCTCACGTGCGGCGCCCCGAACCCTCCCGGGGAGCCAGATGCTGGATGTTAAACGGGAACGAGCACATTAATCAGGGCAGGTAAAGGTGCCCTTAGTTTACTCTAAACTCCTGTTGTTTATTACACTAATGTACACCAGGCAGCGGGCTGCTTGTCACACAATAAATTAGCTGCGAGTCAACGCGAAAGCACCAGCGAAGCAGAAGTGTGAGCGCGCGCCGGCGTGCGCCTGCGGTGGTTTTCAAATTGAACGCCTCGCCGGGCTGTGATTCAGTTCTCCTGCGAAACACCGACGCGCCGGCTCCCAGGATTGTACTTCCTATTATTTGCTTTTGTTGGCGGTAATGTTTGCGTGTCAGGACGCTTTGCTGCCGGCTGTACCGTAATCAAGCGATCGCTGAAGTATAGTGACGGCAACGGCTGACCTCAGAGCTGCACTTGAAATCGCAAATTAATTGCTATCGCTGTTTGAGTTACTGTTACGAGCCAGCAGAAGTTTCCCCCTTGTGCGAACGTGCCGTTTGGCTCGTTCCACAAGCCGTTTACATCTGCTCTGTAATTAGGCCGCCCGCTTTTCCCGCCGCCGAAGCAAAGCGAGCAACCGGCGGCGACGGAGTTCGCGTCACTTTTCAACTCATCCCAATTCTGCACCCCAAAAAAAGCCGCTCTTTTGCCGCAGGTTAATTGCCGCGTTTGAAGAGTCGACCTCCTTTGCCGGTCTTGAATGAATCCTCCTTTTGTCTCCACTGTGCCAAACATGAAAAGAAGAGGGAAATAAATAAATAGCTGGAATCCTAAAGCGCTGGCAGCGCCAGCAGACATGGTGCTTGGATCGGTGCCGGGCTTCAAGAGAAGATTGTTTTATTTGCGGGAGGCTTTCCTCGCTCAACAGGAGGATAATGGAGGAATAAAGCGGGATGTTGCTCTACTCCACAAAATCCCCCTTTTTGATTTGAAACCAAAGTTTTGTCTTTTTCTCTGACGAGCAGCCAGATAGCAGAACGTCAATACGGGCCGAAGCCGATATTAAACGTTCAGCGAGTGTCGGTTCGTTGTTTTTTTTCCACGGCTCCGTTTCATTTCGAGGCAGGATTACGTCTCGGTGGAGCCGGTGATCAACGCCGTAACGTCACTCTTCGAGTGGGCTTTTGATGCGCGCCAGCGGGAGCTGTTTCGATGGCTGCTCCATGCAGGTGTCCATTCATTATTCATGCGTGGACGGCTCGGGGACCTGGCGTTCCGGGCGCCGCTCGAAGGGAGAAGCGCACGCCAGGAAAGGTGGCGAGGAGCGCAAAGACATTAGAGACCCCACCACGAATCGTCTCATTTCCAACCACAAAAACGTGCCGTCAGGAGGTCCAAACTTAAATCCTTCATTAGAAAACATATTTTGAGATGTTTTTTTTCCTCCTTTACACCAACTTGTAGAAGAATCAGGATTACGAGACGCTTTTCAAGCATCGATTCATAAAAGCTTTGATAACCGTGAAGGAGTTCGCGTTGAAATCTGGGTTACAATCCGTCCCCAAGAGAGGAGCGGCGCTGAGGCTTCGTCTGAACAGAGGCGGGTTTGAGAGGCTCCACATGAGCCGATCGAACTGATGTTTGACATGATCAAAGTTTAATTACTGGTTTTTCTGTTCGGAGTCTGCCGAAGTCCTCAGCGATCTTACCGACAGCAGTCGGATTGACACCAACGGTCTCGGGTTTTACGGCCTCTTTTCGATCCTCCGTCCGTCCTGACGGTCGGCAGAGAGCTCGTTTTTACCGCCGTCCGTCCTCGGCGCTCGTTTTCTCAATGGCGCCTTCATTCGGGTTGCTGGTGAGGTTTTTCTGTAAAAACTGCAGTTTCAGGTTGGTGCGACTGACACTAATGCACCCGAGGTGTCAAAGAGGCAGCTGCTGGAGCCTTTTCTTTCAGAAAGAGGTCAGAAGAGATCTGCTTGTTCTCTCCGCCGCGCTTTCACCCTGAGCGCCGCCGCCAGCCACCGCCGTTATTCTGGTGACATGTTGCGGCGTTCTCTCTCTGCAGCGGGAGGCGGAGACAAGGGGGGGGGAGGGGGAACTCCTATGCCGCGCCACAAGGAAGAAAGGCGAAGGGAACTTGTGTATTGTGTGGCGAGCACACGGAAGCTGAGTGGCTCTGAAAGACGAGCCTGCCAGTCAGCCCTCATCTCTGAAACCCGGGAGAGCGTCGACGTTTTCCACGGTGGTTCGAGCCTCGAATCAAGTGTTCAGTCGCTCGTCTCCGTCCGCAGATCGTTGCTTTCATCTGCCGTGCAGCGAGCGTCCGTCAGCCGCGCCGCTTCTTATTGACTGACTGCTTCATTACGAGAGATCATTACGTGTTGCAAACACTTCACAAAGGGATGAAGCACGCGTTCGCGAGACACAATCAATAAGGCAGTTAAACAAAACTAGCACAAACATTCATTAATTAATCACTCAATTAATTATGCATCGCTGTGGCTCTGAGCGCTGAATAATTTTCTGAACGTATGAGAAGCGTGTAAAACGAGTCGTGGGTCTTGTCGTCGTGGAAGCGCAGTCAGCAGTTGGCGCACAAAGCTGCTTTCGTGAGATAAAGTCAGATTGTCCCGAAGTGTTTTCCGACGCCTTCAGAGAGGATGAAGATGAACTGGCTGCACGCGAGTCTCGTCCTGATGCGGGAGCGGATCAGTTGGACGGAAAAGGGAAGCGATGAAAGAGTTAATTCAAAATACACAAAGAAGCCTTTGGTGACATGAATCTTTTCATCCGCGAGTAGCAGTCACGCCGGCGGCGTCGCGTCTCACTGAGAGTCAAAAGTCGACAATCAGAAGACGCTCTGAAAACCTTTTTACCCGACTCGTCTGTCGCTCCTTCTGCTCCGACGTTTCTTCCGGCGTCGGCCGAGTCCCTTTCCTCATCGCGGCGCCTCGTCCGGCTCCTCCGTGGCCGCTGACTTCTGGGAAGATTTGATTTTAATTATTCAATTTATTTCAGAATTAATTATTGAGCGAATCATCTGTGTGAACCGCCACACCTTGCAGTTACATCTAATTACACATTTGATTAGTGAGCGACGGTTCATTGGCGTGATCACATTAAACAAACAGAGAGCGTCGGCAGACAGCTGAGTCGGCCGTTCTGCGGCGAGCGGCCGGAGGAAGCGGCGGCGCCCCAGAGTAACGAATCCATCACGAGTTATCGCACTTTCTCTTCTCCTCTTCTCTTATCCAGCTGAATTGAGTCTGCCAGCCCAACATCAGTGCTTTGGCCTTGCAAGTCCAAGCGTTTCATCTCCCAGTGAGGAAGAGGAGCGGCCAATTAGACCCACGAGTAAGAGCGAAGCCCCCCCCAACCAAAGGCCCCCGCGCCGCAGCCTGTTTTGCCGTCGCGCCGAGTTCACAACAAGGTCGAGCGCTAAACGCGGCCACTCGTCCTGGAACGGTGGCGCCGATGTCCAACAGTTGGTACACAAAACGGACCCAAACGCGTGTCGCAGCCCGCAAATATCATCACTCATGATTTATGCATAAGTTCCCATGACAGCATGTTTCTTGCTGTTGGAGTTGACCTATTTATCACGCCCACTGTGGGCAATCAGTGATGTCTTGTATTATTAACGGCGTATCCAAGGGACAATCGTCACCAGTTGTAACCCACCGTGAAGTGTTGTTCCAAATGCATAATTTATACCCGGCAATTAAGCGGGATCAAGCGAACCGGCTCGGCTTCAGCAGACGTCTGATGTTTGGATCCTCGCTGCAGATCGTCGGCATCGCGAACAATAATCTGATGCTGGAAAACGTCAGGTTTTAATCTCGTTAAGCGCTCAGATTGGAATCAAAGTGTCGGGAAGTTTGGGGCGATATTTATTCGACACTAATCAACTTGAATATTGTATCGTCAACTTGCAGTTTCACCGTTTACTCCCACTGTGACAGCGCAGCAGTTTGACGAAGTGAAGAGGGAGAAAAAGGGACAGTACGCAGACATTTTCAGCTCCCATCCGTCCTACTTCTGCCTGACCTTTAATGCCAGAGTGTTGTATGTGTCTGCTTGACTGTGAGCCGCAATAAAGTAGAGACACACACCCGTGGGACACTCGTGCAGTCACACGAGGGTCACAGTTGACCAGGAGGATCTCCGAAACTCTTCATCACATCGGATGGGAAAGGACAGAGCGGGATGCAGCTGAAAACACGCCGGCTTGTCTTGCCTGGAAAGTCTCCCTCCTGCTTTAAACCTCGTGCACCTGAGCTGGAGGTTCGTCCGGGCTTCATCTTTCAAACCAAAGAAGTGAGAGTGGAGGAGTAACGCTTTAATTGATCTGTTGGACCTGCAGGAAAAACAGCCCAACCCTCCTTCCAGGACGTAGTCCGGGTCTGTTCCCGTAGGCGGTGTGAGGGGGGGTCTCACGGCGGGTCGGGCACCGCTGCTGCAGAGAGCGCCCCACTTTATTTACTCCTGTGTTTGACAAGCACTCTTGACAGTCGCCTGCTTGGAAACATCTGTCACATCAGCTAACTGATGTAAGTGTCAAGATCTGCCATAAACGCAGGAGTTGGGAGGTGACGGGTGCGGGCGGAGGATCGCTTCCTGGTGCCTGAAAAATTGCGGGTTGCGGCGTCACATTCTCAGTCATGTTATAGTTCCTGTTTGTTCAGCTCCGACTGTTATTTACAGTTTTCCCTTCATCGGGCAGTTCATGAAACGTGGACGCGGAACGGCTTGTTTTATACCTAAAATACGCCAAAACGTTCCTCTGCTGTACCTCTAAACCTGCAAGTGGATACTTGCTCAATATGCAAATTGTATTGATTTTAGCACAGTGTCTACAGCTGTTGTGTTAATGAGGGTCTAAGTACTTTCAGGTGCTGAACTTAAACATAATGCAAACACAGGAGGCGTTAAGGAACTGGCCAATCGACCTCCTCCGTGATCGGCCATCTTTGTTAATGGCCGCCGTCGCTCGTGTCCGTCGGGTGTGACCTCCTGGGGAGAGGTGAGGACATTAAGCAGTTGTCGTCCGTATAAACGCGGCGCCACTTCCAAACAAACACAGGTGCGACTGTAACGTGATGCAGCGATCACAGAGCGGTGTCGGCTTCACTTCACCCGCGGTCGACTCGGCGCCGCGATGAAATGAGATTGACAGCAAATTGAACGCAGGCAGATAATCGGGGAGGACGACCGTCCCTGCTGAGGGTTTTTCCTCATCGTTCTCGCCTTCATTCACCGAAGATATTTCTCCGATGTGGTTTTTTTTGTCCCTGCGGTTTCTACTTTTGAAGCCATCAGTCAGATAAGGGAGAGAAAAATACGGCGGCTAAATGATCCTGCAGCTCCGCTCTGCTGGATGACCTCCAAATTGTCCGATTGCGGTCGCCTTTGAAAAACAGGCCGGTATTGATTTCCCCATCGATGGTTATTGTCTCAAATTAGAGTCAGCGCGGATGAAGAAGCTGTCAAAGGACTCGGGCGCATCGAGTTCTTGAAAGCCAAACCGAAAACGGTTCCCGGAGGATTGCTACGATCCTCCGCAAGATTTACAGCGACAGCACGAGTGTCGGGAGAGTTTGCTCATTTATTCAGTGCGGGAAGACGGCGATGTTTACACAGGCACCAAAAACATCCTCCGCCGGCTTCGTCGTTCCTAAATCAGGAAAACGTGCAGCGCTGGACGATGATTTAGCTGTTTTATTGCGGCCGTTACTGGAAACGTAGTCGTGATCGCAAGAAATTTTAATGGTGTGAATTAAAAGCGGGTGCGATGATCGTGTTCAAACCTTCGTCCACAACGAGTCCCTGAGCAGACGCAGTGACGGTGGCTGAATAATGAGCAACCTGGTATTTGTTGATTGAGTTAGTCGGACCTGTAACCGAGAGGAGTTAGTCTGTTAGACGAGTTAGTCTGCAGCCAGATGGGAAAAAACGACAGTCGCGTTGAGTCGCTCCACTTTATGTCAAGTGAACCTCTTTCACTTGTAAAGCTTGTTTTTGATGTCAGGTGCTCAGAATAGATCCCCAGTGATTCACCTTCGTTATATTTGTTCTTTTCTGAAAGAAGTTTGAGCGGCACAACAATTTTAATCAGTTTGATTTGTACATCAGTGACAAAACACTTCTTCAGTTTCATCTCTAAATAAACCAGAGTGCTTCAGACACAAATTAACCAAAATTCACTGGCTGGAATTTTTTTAAAAAAAAGAGTCTTTTATCTGAATAATTTGTCAGATTTGCGACAAAGTCTCGCACCTGTTTGCTGCGTTGGATCATTTCCAATTCAATGAGCCGCAAACATCTCTGAACATGAGCGCAGAGGCGGCAGACGCTCAAAGCAGGAAACGCTGCTGCTACATTTATATGCTAAACAGTATTTATTCTGTTGTTTTTTTTCCAGTATTTGACAAACAACCTGAAATATCCATTTCTTGGCAATTAATCGCTTGCGTAGTTCCGGATTAATCCTCACGTTTTGCCGTGTTGCGACATGAATATCTGGCTAAATGAAAGCCTCTGCGACGTCCCTTTGGTTTGACGATGCAAATGCATCCATATGCTTCTCTACAGTGATGTTATACAAGAGGAGGCAGGCGTGAAAGCAGAAAGTCGAAGAGTGAAGCGAAAAAGAAGACTAAGCTGAGGACTGCAGCGGGGATAATGGCTCTCAAGGAAAGAGTGGCACGGAAAATTGACAAAAATAAAAGCGCGCAGGAGCCGCCGCCTGCCGCCGAACACAAGAAGGGAAAGCTAAAGTGGGACCCGAACGAGGCAAACGAGCCGAGCTCTTTTCATCACCGTCACTCGGCTCTGTAGAGGGGTTGAGTAAATCACCGCTCTTCAGCGGAGCCTCCCGCGCTCTGCTGGAGAGCAGCGGCGGCGGCGGCGAGTCCTCCGGCCAACGTGGAGGGAAGAACGCCGAGCGCGGAGAGCCGGCCTGAAGAGCTCCACGCTGCGAGGCAGCAGCTGATCACATGAAGAGATGGACACATGAACCCAGCTGAAAGTGGAACAAACGGAGGTGAAACTGCGACCTGAGATGGAAAGATTTCGCCTGAAATTGATATTTCTACTTTAAGTCAGTCGCTTCATCGTTTTGCTTTAAGTTTCGCCCCTTTTTTACGGCGACACGCCAATTTGTGGACCAATAAATCCAAAACTCGCCACTGAAAACATCTGGACATCGTAAAAGCAGGGTCTTCAGAGGCCCCGATAACGTCTGATACTGAGCAGTAACAGCAGAAGGAAGCGCTGATCTCGGCTTTCATCCAAAGCTGGAAGGTCCGAGAGGCAAAACTGCAGCAACTGACCTCCGCCAGACTTGAGCTCGCAGCAAGTTGGAGGTTAAAGAACAGATCAATCAGCGGGAGAGGACCGGGAGGAGGGAAAACCAGGCGCCGCCAAGGAGGAATCCCTCATCGCTGGACCATCCGTCCTACTTGTGCCGGCCTGGATTCTCCGAGGAGAAGCTGCTGCAGAAAACAAGGAAAGCTTTCCATCTTTGAGGAAAGAGGGAGGGGAGCAAATCATGGCTTCCTCCAGCAGGAGTCTGCATCCCATCAGATTAAATCAGGTGCGCTCGAGCAGGATGATGGAAAATCCCCACAAGCAGGATTGAGGAGCTCGGCTTCAAGTCGGTTAACTCTCGAAAAAGTAATTAAAAGTGGATCGTCACTGTTGCAGAACGCTCACCTGAGAGCGTGCGCAGCAAATAGACCTTTTGTTGTTGTCACAACATCACTTGCAGACACATTTTCTCTTGAAATTTAACCCCCAAAACCTCCGAACATCCAAGCTGAAGCGTTCATGCTGTTTCTTTGGAGTTTTTAATGGAATCCACATTTAATTAGAAACTCTTCTGGTGTGAAAATAGCATTTTGATTGCAGGCCCACGAATCAAACTTTGAAATAATTAGCCATGAAGTGCTCGTTTGCTGTTTGGTTCTGCAGTTATTTCGATGGTTCAGTGTTGGGAAGCGATCCTCGTTATTCCACTGAGTTTTCATGCCACTTTGTGCGTTTTGAGCTTCTTTTTTTTTTACTCCTTTAAAGGTTTGGGCTTTATACAAAGGATTAGACAGGAAATGAGTAGAGCTGCGCTGTTGTGTTTGGGCTGATGACTTCAATTAATTAAAGCCAATCAGGGCTGAGAGTCAGTCACGTCCATTTAATGATCATTTTACTGAAAGTTCTGCCTGTTTTCAAGGGTTATATTTTTGCGTTAAATTCGGGCTTCTCTATCCTAACATCCAGCACCATATTTGTCATTTTCCTGCTTATTTGTGGTGGTATCGAAGTAGTACTTGCCGTCTTCCTAATCGTACTATAATCACATATTCCACCTCACCGACGAAGGTGAAGGTCTGAAGGAAGAGACCAAGACTGTGGAGATTTCCCCTGCGATGCTCCTGGGAGGGATATTTACAACCTTCTGGACTTTAACTGAGGCTTATTGGCTGCAAGTGACAGCCGAGCGCCGTGATTCAAGGCTGTCTGGGCTGGAGATGCAGGAGGCTGTTTAATATGCATGAACCGGCTAATTACAGTCCCCGTACTCTAATGATGTGGCCTTGAGAGCGGCACGCAGAGCAAAGGAACAGCTCAAATATGCACACGCACACACACGCACGCATGCACACACACACGCACACGCACACACACAGACTTTTTGGTTTTCGGACCGACTCGGCCGCAGTTTCAAGCGGAAAACACGATGTCACGTGACTTTTGCGTCGTGTTGCGATTGTGAACAACCCAAACCGTGTAGAGTAGAGCTGAGCCGAGCTAAGACTGGAAGCAGAGAAGAAGCCTCCATCACCAAGGAAGATCAACACGCTGAGCTCAGGCAACGACAATCCACGAGACACGAACACGACCTCAGACGATTGTTTTGTCTCCCGGCAGATCGGATCGGATCAGACGGGGGATTCTTGAGGCGCCTTTGCTGCTACTGGGGTGAAGCTCCCAGCAGGACATCGACCGCTGGCGCTGGGTAGGTGCTCCGTCAGCCATTGTCAGGCCGCCTTCTGAAGCCGTGCTAATCAACCATCTATTACACCGCTGCCTGCGCAGCCACAACTCCCCCACACGTGCGCGTTTCAGCCTTTCTCTCCACGTCCTGTCATTTATCCTCCCGTGTCGCCATCGGAGTCTGTGCACAAAAGCTACACACCTCCCTCACACACAAAAGTAAACACATGCTCTCCAGCACTCTCCAAAGGCACCGTGGGAGCTTGTTGGAGCAGAGACTTTGAACACACGGAGGCGAAGTCTCCTCTTTGAGCCGGGGCAAACTGACACGACGCCGTTTGATGAGCGCTCAGCTGAAATTTTGCCGAGAACGCCGCACATTCAGACGCGCCCCGTGTCGTGGGAGGCGATCGCATTGTGTTTAAATGCAAATTAATAAGGGAAACGCATTGCGCGGCTTTCATGCAGAGCAGAGATTCGTGCCGGCTTAGTTAGAGGGCTTCAGCGAGTTTTTTTGTTGGTTTGTTGGTTTGTTTTATCGTTTTTGTTCAAAGATGCCCCCTTCCCTTCAGAGAGCACCGGTCTGAAATTGAAAGCGAGGCATCCAAATTGTTCCCGAGTCCTCAGCGGGACTCCTGCTCCCCAAATTCCTCGGCTGGCTGCGGCACCGTGGCCGGCACCGCCGGAGATTACAGCATTGTGCGCGCTCGCCGGCGCTGTATCTTCACCCGGCTCCGCGGGTGGTTTTCACACCCACAAAATGAATCAATTATCCAGTCACAGACATCCAGCCACGCCACTCTCACACAATTAACTCAGCCAGACACACGACAAGGGGCCTGGGTGATTCGGGAGCGCCTTCCTCGCTCATAAAATCGATCTAAATGCACACCCTTTTCAACCTGGTCCAAAAATAACAAATCTGCCTCTTCCCTCCTCCCCGCTCGTCTCTGAATCCCTGCAGCTCCTCTTCGTCTGCGGTTCCTTCGGCAGCCGAGGCGACGCTTCCTTAACTCTGGCGAGTGGAGGAAGTCCAAACAGTTTGAACCTAATTAGACCAGAGCGAAGCTCCGAGACGGAGACCCACACTTGTTTGTACAGTCGGCAGCGCTGACCCACTTGGCACGTTGGTGACGAAGTGGCGCGCTCTGAATTGGAAGGCCCCCCCAGAGTGGCTCTTCTCATGTGCCTGACAGGGAAAGTGACGTCCTCTCAAAAGTCTCCTTATGTTCACTTCCTGCTTGGCCTGCGTGAAATAAACTCAAGAGAACTTGTTGGGGGGTGACGTACAAAAAAACCCTTCATTCATTCGCTGAGTTCCGCCTTCAGTTTAGGACAGAAAACGTAAACACACAACGATCTGGTAAACATCACTTAAGTCTCACATCATCATCAAATATGCAAAACATATAACTACCTTTAATCCCAGCGGTAATAACCGGCTCGCAACCATCCGAGCCCTGATTTCCGAACGCTATCGATAAACTCACGACTCGAGGTAACGCAATCATTTCTATGCTGCAGGTCTGCAGCACTACAAAGTAAACAAGCTGAGTGTCGGGTGTTAACAAAACAAGCACAACACAAACTTTCAGTTGCGTTTTCCATTACACGGCGGAGGCGGCGGCGACGGCGGAGGTTGTTCTGCCGGCGAGAGGGAGGCGAAGCCGAGACAATACACGGTTTCAATTAGTGTTTCCGCTTATTGCAATAGGAGAACCAAATCAAGACATGATCAAAGCCTCGGTGTAGAAAACACTGCAGAGAGAGAGAGAGAGGGAGAGAGAGGGGGGGAGGGAGAGAGAGAGAGTGAGAGAGGGAGAGAGAGGGGGGAGAGAGGGAGAAAGGGGGGGGAGAGAGAGAGGGGGAGAGAGAGAGAGAGAGAGAGTGAGAGAGGGAGAGAGAGGGGGAGAGAGGGAGAGAGAGAGGGGGAGAGAGGGAGAGAGAGAGAGCGAGAGAGAGAGAGAGAGAGAGAGAGAGAGAGAGAGAGAGAGAGAGAGAGAGAGAGAGAGA
>JASSRZ010000002.1:4958553-4972210 GCA_032164315.1 Malacoctenus gilli
CCCCCCCCCCCCCCCCCCCCCCCCCCCCCCCACTGCTCCCCCCACCAGCAGATCAAACCCTGATTGTTTCGGAAACACGCCGATTTTCCTCGGTTGTGTCCCGGCTCGTCCTCGCACATATTTCACTTCTGACCTCCTGATCGTGCCCTCTGTCACTGCCTCCAGCCCCCCCCCCCCACCCCCTCACCCCCCATATCCAGGACCCTTTTTATTGACACGCTGAGATAAGCTACTGGGGTGTGCCGTCAGCTTTAATCCAAAGCTGAGTAAGCAGCTCCAGATCCATATTCCATATTAGGACTTCCTGTTGGCGTGTTTTCCAGCCAATTGGAGGCGGAGCGTCATGCTTCCTTTGAGGTGAAGAACGTTGGGAGCTGCTGGCCTTCACCATTCAGCCGAATGCGAGCAATCAGAGCATCCATGTGCCAGTAGCTCGGAGGAAATGCTATTAAATAGGCGCCACGCTGGATTCGAGGCCAACCAGTCGTGTTTATCCTCCTCTTTCCGAAGAAACAAGCCAAGTAATCGGCTATCAATCACTATTGTGATGAGATTAATGGAGAATCAGAGTCAGATGTTTAATCCTGTCCCTGGGACGGTCACAGTTTGCACGTTTGCTGATCCCTGCCCGCTCTGAAAACACCCCGGTTCGTCCTGACGGCCTTTTTATCTGGTGCCCCGCAGAGCTCGGCGGCGACACGTTCGTCTGAATCCGCTGCGTCAAAACAGGGAGATACTGAAAACGTGCAGGAGCGTGGCCCTCCAGGACCGGGTCCCGACACCTCGTTTCCGAACGCCGATAACGCTATCGGCAGCACGGCGACAAAAACTTCCCCGACCGTCATATCAACCGGCAAGCAGAGCAACGCCGCCGTCCCCGGAGCCGGGCTGCAGGCGGGAGCCCGAGAATAAAAAAAACAGTCTTATCCCCCAATTCGCGTCAATCTGGTGTCACATATTTCCCTGGTAATGTGGCTGCACAGGGTGCGGCGTAAGCACAACCGCAGCAGGAGCACACGTGCGCGGCACACGAGTGTGCGCCCGCACCCTAACTGTATCGTTATTGATCGCTCCCCTCGATTTTGCTGAGACAGATGCAGTTCCTCCCAGGATGGTACTAAACCACTTGGCTGGTGGCTGCTTTCTGCCTTGAAAGCTATCCTTCATCAGCAGCCAGATGCAGGCGCTCACACACACACAAGTCATCACATCGCACGTAATCACCTGTCGGCCTCCTCTGAAGGTAAATACTGTGCAGTTCTCGGCGCTGCTCTTTTTCGCGCCGTCTGTCAGCCGCTGTTTTGTCCACTCCCCCTTCGCCAGCGCTCGCTGTTCCTCTGTATCATTTAATAGGCTGTATTCTTTCACTTGCCTCCTCTCCAAGCCCTGCAGTTCCCCCCTCCCACCTCCTCCCTCCTCCTCCCCCCATCTTTTCTACTCCAAACACCCCCTCTGCGCCTCCCTCTCCCCGCTCGCTCCTTTTTTTTCTCCGTTTCCCGACAGCCGGGACCAAATTTTTTTTTTGCCCGTGTCAGTCTTGGTGTGTCAACCTGTTATTCGTGTCATTTAGCAGTGGACGGCTTTGGCCTGGCTTCTGTCTGCCGGCGCCACGCTGGGCAAATCACTGGCTGTGTCATACTAGGTGATTCACTGAGCCGGCACGGGGCTCGTCCTGCTTTCTTGGACCACGGCAGCCGTTCGCTCTGCAGCCAGATTCCCTCTAAGATGTGTGTGTGGGGAGGGGGGGGGCAAAAAAATCATCATTTTTAAAGGAATCATCCCTTCACGTGACTCCTCAACTTGGCGACATGAAGTAAAGAACCAGCTGTGTGAATGCTGAAGAGAGGCAGCATGAAAAGCGTGACTTTGTCGCACTCTCCTATAGAATATCGACGTCTGAAGTTGGACTCGCGATCACGCCGCCCGTCTGAGTCCTTCCTCCGTACGAGACCCAGCAGGTTGCGAGTTGGCGATGGCTCCCTGACAGGCACTTCCTGGCTCAGG
Source organism: Malacoctenus gilli (assembly GCA_032164315.1). Taxonomy (NCBI): domain Eukaryota; kingdom Metazoa; phylum Chordata; class Actinopteri; order Blenniiformes; family Labrisomidae; genus Malacoctenus; species Malacoctenus gilli. The sequence goes on from JASSRZ010000002.1 coordinate 4,960,558, forward strand.
TCTTTCACTGGGCGCTGCTGAGCGCTGCCTCTGACACTCTGGTGGAGGATGTTCCTCCTCAGCCAGTGCTGCTGCGGATACATGACGGATGATGGGATTTATGTCTGCCTTTAAAGTGAGGAAGGTTCGGATCTCGCTGGACAAGAAAAAAGAGTTTCTGGTCTTGGGTAGAACAAAAGTTTTGGAAATGTCAGCGAAACCGTTTCGTCGGCTGGTTTGGCTCCAGAAATCTGTGGACGTTGCAGGTTCGGTGACGTGCTTCATGCCTTGAATCGCAGATTTGTTGAGTCTGAGTTCATAAAAGCGGCATTTGGTGAACTGGACGGGTTCTCGGGGACTAAATGATGTCTGCGCCGTGCTTCTTGTCCTCAGGAGGCTCGCTTGTTTTCTAACAAGTGAACTGTGACCTGTTGAGTAATTTGGTTGTGGGAACCACAGTCGGAACAGCTTAACCAGCAGTAATCTCCTCATCTGGCACCGCGCGCTGTGTCAAGCACAAGTGGGCTTCATCTCACTTCTCCGTCGGCGTCCATCAAAAATGGATGGAACTATTTTTAACCCGTGTGAAATAATGCATGTGGGGAAAGGATAATGAATGATCAGAGCAGGTGTCAGAAGTATTCTGGTGTGAAGCCTCGGGGCGGAGGGGCAGAGGAGGAGGGGGGGGGCGGGGGGGAATTGGACGCATCTCGCTGCGTTCATTTATTCATGTTGGAATCTGGCAGTCATGTAGCCAAAGCTATGTTGTGGTGCAGCTTCCCTGCCGCTTAGACCCTCGCAGCGAGCGCTGAGAGCGAGTGCTTGGCACGCTTCCTGTTGCCTTCTTATTGTGCTGGTGGCAGGCGAGCGTCCCCCTGCCAAGTGGGCCTGATCCTTCCTTAAAGCTGCATTTAATATTTGAGGGGGAAAGATCCACATCGCGGCCGATAAACGAGGCTGAGGGAGACTTTTAACCCCCTCCGACTCTTCAGAGCGCGTTTGGATCTGACAGAAAGCAGATAGCTGCAGATCTGGCGTCGGGAAGATGCTCCAAAATGTGTTTTTCAGCAGGAAAGCTCCAAACTCGGGCCACTATTAATCTCCCCCGTGGCTGCGAAGGGAGCTGAGGATGCGGCGCCACGAACACAGCCACGGGATATCGCTGCCATATGAACAATTACTCAGGCGAACCCGCACGTACTCATCCAGCGCAGCCCCGCGTTTAGAGCTGCCCTCATAAAGCTCATAATGCAAACTCATAAACAAAGTAATATAAAGTTGTTGATTTAAAGAATGTGCCACTCTGTGATGAAAATTTTATGAAGTGAAGGGCCACTCGTATCCTTGTCTCCCCTCGGTGCGCTTTATTAGTTCGTGGCCCCCGTGAGCACGAATGTTCAACATCGAGAAAGGATCCTTTAGCTGCTTATCTTAGCACAGCAATTAAAGGCACTTGAACGTGTGGCTGACGAATTGCTTGAGGAGGTCATTCGTGAAGCCTTGTTGTGGCCGTGACCTGCTTTGATTCAGCTTTACCGGTCACCAGCGTGAACTCGCACGTCTGACAGCACGAAGTCTGAGAACCGAGTGGGGGGAAAAGAAATCGACTCGGCGGCAGAAATCCTACAAATGTAGCTGACGACGCCGGAGGAGAAGTGCCGACTGAAAGATTTAAGCGCGATGAACTTCGAGTTATTCGGGAAGACGGCGAGTCGCTGAAAGGCCACGAGAGCAACAATCTGAGCAGCGTAATTACGACATCGAGGAAAAAGGAGGAAATAGAGGACGTATTTCAAATACACGAGGTGTTTCTGTGCTTCGGGACAATTTTACACTTGTTTTTGTTGTGCGTCGTTTATACTTTTGAGGACAAGTTTATCTGGTCGCTGACGGTAACTGTTCAAAGCTTGGATTCGTCGTGTATGTTTGTGTCCAGTGATCAGTTTTTGTTGCTTTTGAAGGAAGCTTTTCAGCCCCAAACTTTGAAGTTGGAGTATCAAAGTGTTTGTGTGTAAGAGAATAAATGTTCATTGTTCCAAGTCGAGAGTGACACGAATGCGTCATGCGACTAGCGGGCCGAGACTCCACTTCCTCGATGCAAACGACGTGCGCGACATCTTGAAACGATGCAACTCTCTCGGCGTGTTGGCGGCGTCTTTGTTTCCGGGCCGCCGTCACTCCGGCGGGTCCCGCGCCGCCGCTCTTTGACCTCCAGGCTGACAGCAGAGCGCCGGGACGAGAGGCCCGAGAAACCGGCGCTAAATCTGTCCTTGTCAAACACGTGAACCCCGGCATTCGGCGGCGGGGTGTCAAGACGGTGACTGACGGGTTCGCTGGCGTCGGACAACCTGGAAACGTCGACGGCGGCGCCATGCAAAAGCGAAACGAGCCTCTGACATTTTCGACTCCGACGCGACGGGCGAAGGCGGCGAGATGAAGGAGGAGCGGGAGGTGGAGCGATGCTTCCTCTGTTCGGCACCGCGGGAGGGAACGCACAGGCGGAGGGAGGTTGACGGGAAAGACAAAGGTTGACAGCTGCGCTTCCTCTTCCGCCCCCCTTCACTCACGCTTTAATAAGTGTGCGCGCGTGGACGTGAACAGAAGGAAGCTGCGATGCTTCTGATACAGAACGTCTTGCATCGGCGCCCTCGCTGCGTCTGCAGCGCCGGAACGTCAGCCGGAGGTCTGACGTCCGTCTGTGCTCGTGGCCGGTTGAAGGAATAAACAGAGGACGGCGCCTCAATTTCAGCAGACTTCACTTGGACTCGACTCGACTCTTCTCGGTTCTGGTCAGTTTCTGTGAGAAGAGAACGAAGCGACGGAAGATTCGAGGTTCAGCCAGCGACGAAGTACTTGCATGAGATACAATAACTTATTACTTTTCAATTACTGCGATGATTTAGTGTTTGTGTGGGGAAAACACATATCCAGTAGATCCTCTATTAATGCCTGGTTACAGAGAAGCATTTAGATATAAATAAGATCTCTAAGAAACAGGAAACTCTTTATTTTATTGTTGCATTTAATAAGAACTGAACCTTGTTTCTGTGGTGTAAATAGCGGCTTGAATTGTTTTGTGGCCTCTTTAAAGAAATCATGACAGAAACCAAACTGCAGCACTGACGATTCTACAATCTCAATATATCTGCAAGCAGGCAAAAGGTGATCGTATCGATATCTGTTGGAGGAGTTATCTCTCTCTTCGTCCATCCAGGATATTTCGGAGGTGCCGAGAGCTCACAGCAGAGATTGCAGCGGCCGAACGAGGGCGTGGAAAAAAAACACGAAACAGGAAATGAACACGCTCCAGAAAGGAGCAGCGACACATTCGGCCGTTCGACCTTTCCCCCCTCCCCCCCCCCTCCCTCCCTCCGACGCTTGGCGTCGCAGCGTTTCATGGACACCTTAAGCAGCGGGGACACATATAGATTAGCCCTCAAGGGCAGTCTCCCCGCGAGCCCGTCGCTGCCGACCGATTATAGATTCAGGCCGACGGCTCGCGCTCCCGCTAAACGTATCAGCACCCAGGAACAAGACTTGGCTCTCTCAAGCCACAGTTGAGATGAAAGTCTCGGCAAACGCTATCTCCAGCGTCCTGCACGGACATTAATTCAGTATTTATCCGTTCTGACAAGTGCGACGCGCTGTTTTACGTCCGACTGCAGTTTGGGGAGTTTTCCCTGCTGCTGATAGCGGCTGACGAGCGGCGCTCTCGTCCCGTTTGCTCCGCTTTAAATGGACTCTTCTGTCAGGGCTGAGGAAGCCCGTTAATGCTGCTTTTCTGGCCTTTCAACAGCATGGAGCAACTTTGTGGTGACTTTCTGGGGCAAGCCGGAGGTTCTGACTCTTATCTCGCAGCGAGATAAACCTCCGTTTGATCCACAATCAGGTCCGGCCTGTGGTGGATTTCTGAGGCCCCTCCGACGTCCCTCTCAGAATGCCAGAACACTTGTTGTTCTCTGGGATGAAATGGAAACGCTGTCCAGTGGGAACTCTGCTTCCCCGGCATCTATCAGCTCAGGAGACCTCAAAATTTAAGTCCTCATGTTTTTGTGATACTCTGTGTAAATCGAAGTTCTATAAATACTCTGCGAGACCAAACAACCGTTCCTTTCTTCCGGCGCTGCACAAAGTCTTTCCTCAGCTCGTTTACGACGCGTCATCTCCAGCAGAACCCTTTCTGCGCCTGGTGTCCGGCAGCGACCGCGTGATTGGTCCAGAAAAAACTCACATTCGGCGTGGTTAATGAGGCTTCTCGGCAGGCGCTGGCCGCGGCGCGGCGGTGGGGTTGTTTTTCGGAGCAGTTAGGATGATGAGGGGAGAAGTTCCTCCCCGGAGTTGTGGGCCGGAGTGCTTCAATAAGTGGGAAATGTCAGCGCCAGACGGAACGCCATTCTTCTTCTCACCACGGCAGCAAAACAAACAGAAATTTGCCGGCTCTCATAAAATATGCAGCACTCCTAAAGGTGCCTTTGGAGCAAATCTCATCCCCGTCTCTGGCCCCGGCTGCACGGACGCCGTGGATGCATGTCCCAAATACATCAGTTTATTGAGATATGTCAGTCTGGACCGCAGCGGAGGTCAGATTACAGCACCAGCGACTGTACAGAGCATCCTAAGCGGCTTAAATCAACATCTTGACCTGCATTCCTGCCAGCGATCAACCTGCGGTGCAGCACAGACAGCGTTATGTCATTTCTCAGGAAACAAACCGTTTACTGCCTCCGGAGGATTTTCCCTTTCATCCGATGACTTCTTATCGGTCCGATGTGATGACAACGGCGAGCCTAAATGGACGGAAACGCGCATCAGAGGTCCCAGTTGGCGGCGCTCCCGTCCTTTAAGGGGGCGTCCATATGGAGGCATGTCGGAGCAGCCATAAAAGCAACGACGGCTCGCACGACGACAAAATGGAACATCTGGACACTCGAAGCACCAAACGCATGCAAATCTGGGATGCGCGCACGCGGCGCCCTGATTGGCTGCGGCCTAATGCGGCGACGTGCGAGCGCGGGTCCGTGCCGGGAGCCTGGCTGCGGGATCTTTTAACTGCAGTTTGATCGACCGCGGCGCGCATAACAACCTCATATCTCACCGTCTCAATGAATATGTCAGCCTGGACAGTGATCAGTCATGTGCCGGGATGACAGCATAATGAAATCCGGTGTGTGACACTCGGCCGTGCCTCCCCTCAAGCATGTTGACGGTGGGGGGAGGGGGGGAGAGAAGATGGACGCGGGGTTATGTGGGAGGCTTTTAGCTGATAGTTCATCAGTGGCTCTTCGTGCATGCAGATATTTGTTGCCGTGCCAACGGGGACTTAATCAAGTGTCGCTGCGGTGAGTGGACTGGAGGGATATTTACGCGTGCAGGCCTATTTGTGTCTATTTGATCAAGTGGAAGGATTTAACACCTTGTTTGGCTGCGGCGTGTAAATCTCTAAAGCCTTTTTTTCATGTGTTGGTTTAGAGGAGCACCGCGATACATTTCAGTCTCCCTTCTCCAGCGTAAACATGAGATCAGCCAAACGTGACCTCCGTTGTTTGAGGTTCGCGTGATGCTCTTGGTCTCGTGCCGGAGGGATCGATTTTTCTCCTCCGACGCCGGTCGGAGGAATAAGAAACAAACAAACGAGAGTTTGGCCAGGAGAAGTTTCCGTGCGACTGCGATGAGCTCTCAGAGGAGCTTCAGCAGCAAACGGCCCAGTCGCTCTGTGACAGGACGGATGAACGCTTCAGCGCTCGCCTCTGTGGACACTGGTCGCGAGCAATAAGGTGGAAGAGAACAAGGTGGTTTGTTTCTCACATGCTGACTTTCATGACCCATTAATTCAGTGGTTAATACAGTCGATCATTCGTCTTCGTCGCTGCTTTCTCACAGAGGAGTCCTGGCGCCGAGCTAAGACACAGAAATGAACGAACGTTGGATGATTTAGTCACAAACTGGCCATACGTGTTTTTGGGAGGAAACGGGACGCCTTCACCTAAGACCAGCGCTCCACCGAACGAACTGCTCATCTACTCATTGTCCTTAAAAAGTAGTAAAAATATTAACGGGAAGTTTTTCTTCGCTCGTCCCATTCTGGTTCACATTTCAGGTATTACTGCTCTTTCATTGGTCCCAAATTGCTCGCAAATTGAAGTCCGGCGCCGCGGTCACCGTCCATTACCTCTCGGCCCGCGCTTTAGGGACGGTTTTCAAAACGCTGCAACCCGAGGTCAGAACGTGGTCATCGATATTCAATTTCTAAAAGGGACGTCGCTCCTCCACCATCGCTCCCTCTCCGCCGCCGATTGCGCTTGCTCGTCCTGGACGGCGGCGACGCTGAAATCTGCGAGAACGGCGCCCGGCTGGATGTTTGCCATCCTCCGGTTTCGCCAGCGACTGATTAGTTACCTGGCAATTTCACGGCACTTCATTCCTAATGTGACTTCCCGGGTGAAGTGACACCATCGACAGTGAGCACCAACGGCCCCAAAATACCAGCCAATGAAATGATGGTTCCGGTAAAGTGGATTAGACGGCGAGCTGTCACTCAGTGTTTTTGGAGGGAGTGATTTCCCAACAACAATTTGCTGACTGGTTTAAATATGAGCTGCGTTTAATGTCCTTGATGCATAATCAGTGTTGGTTTTCTGGTAAATTTACGAGTGTTCTGGAAATAGACTGAAGTGAAGGAGCGGGAGGAAGACGAAGCTCCTGGTTCGGAGGCGGGACGAGCAGAAAGGTGTATTTCTTTTATTACAGGCTCATAACGATAAAAACGAGGGAACGATTCCATCAAAATCCAATTCAGACTAATCAAACGTCTCTTTATCGTCCATGAAATACTGTTTATGGAAAAGTACTGTACCACAGAGAGGACGTACATCCAGCGAGCTTTGATCACAAAGGCCAAAAATGGCCTCGCGTGTCCCCACACTGGTCCCAGTGCTGCGGCAGGACGGCGGCTCTGCATGGATTATCCTGCAGGATCAGTGAGGAGCGGCTCAGCCTAGCCAGACCCTGCCGAGGTGCCCCCCCCACCCCCCCACCCCCCCCCCCGGCAACACTGAATATTTCCTTTTATTCAGCCAATTTAACACCTGGCAGCTCCCGGCAGACAGAGGTCAAAGGAAGGAAGATCGAAGTCGCGGGTGTGCGAGCGTCAGGCTCCAGCAGCTCCTCTTTATCCCCCCCCCCCCCGCTCCCCCCGTGTTGCCCGCATGGCCCGGCGGCCACCTTTTGTGATTTTGTTGTTGGTGCGGCTGCTGCTGCGGGATAATAAGGAGCGGCACATCGCTTGAAAGCAGCCAGCAGCTGCTTGTAACTGTGCAGAAGGAGCATGGTGGTGATTAGTGGTGGCCGAAGGGAACGGCTCCCAAAGCTGCACATCTATACAGGTAGGAGGAAGTTTTTATAGGGAGGGAGGGGGGGGGGGGATCGATGGCCGAGCACGTCGAGTCTCTGAACTTGGAGGGAGCTCTGGCCACTGTGAGCCGTCCGTGGCGCCGCTTTGAACCGTCAGCTCGGGATCAGCTCCGCTGTAACCTGCGAGCCAGACCTGTTTCACTGTGTGACACAAAGAAACAGGCCATTAAAAAGGGCTTTTTCCTCTGTATTCCGACTCCATTAAGTTCATGTTTTTAGGAAGAGGTCAAAGACACGACCGAGCAGTCGAGCTTATCGACATTCGCGTCCTGTCTCTCCATCCCTCGATGTTGGGTTTGTAATTAAGGTCAGTTGACTTTCAGATGGTCCAGGAAATAACGTGCGTTTCAGCTTGTTGTTGTGCTTCGCTGACATTTTAATGTCAGGAAATTGAAATTCTCGCCATGAACGTGTTTGTTTATCAGCGAGCAGCTTTCCTAACCGGTGTTGTCGCTGGGAATGGAGCGTGGCGCAGCCTCGTGGTGAACCCGGTGATTTGTGTTTCCGCTCAGTTTGGGAGCATTTGAGCAACTTTTCCGTCGCCTTTTTTGTTCCCTGGAGGTGGCGGCGCTCCGACGTCCCACTCGTCATTTTCTGCATCAGCAACTTTGTTTTTTAGGGGTTTATTTGTGACGCCGTGTTTACTCTGTCCATCATCGGGGTTTGGAAATTAGCTGCCAACAAACGAGTCTAGATGTCAAACGTGCAGCGACGTATTTTTTTAACGTGAGATCTGAAGGCGTCATGGAGTCCGTCTTCCTCAAAAGGTTTGTGTCGAATGTTTAGGATGCTGCCCATATCGCCAGGATCTCTCAGCAGAGCTGCAGAACATCTTGCATAACAGGTTTCCTCTCTGAGAATCCTTTTGATGTGTACAGTCGGTGGAGAACCTCTTTAACTTTTAGAACTGATTGTAAAAAATCGGTAGCACGCACGATTGAATGGATTTCTCTGCGGGTCGCCATCATTAATTTAAAGTGTGCGTTGCTGGCGCAAAAGTTCTTATTTTTGTGCAACATTCAAAGTCGTAAAAGTGGGTTTTGACTGCCAGATTTCCCAGTAAATGATTAAATCGTCCCATTTTTATTTCGCTTTGAGACTTCGAGCTCGTTTCAGTGGTGCATTTGTGACATTTTTCCAACTTGTAAACAAGTGAGTTGTTGTCAGCTCTGCAATTATTGCTTTTGGAAGCCGTTTTTGGAGCGAGCTGTTGTCGTCGTCCGTGCGTTGAGGGGATTACGTCCTCATAAGGGAACGCAAATGTTTGGAAACGTTGTCCAATGCAGCAGACAGTTGCTTTTGTCACTGAAGCCGCGATTTCAGAGCCTCCTCCGCCGTGGATCTAATGACTGCATCTCGGCAGAGCGGCGGCGCTGCGACGCAGCTGCACAGCTGCTGTAATAAACCTAATGCAGCCACAAATCCTGTTATGATCCTGCTCAACGGTTCGTCCATCAGTGGAGGAGAGCTCGCACGCCAGGACCTCCTGGTTCCTTCTACCCCCTCTCCTTTTTTTTGCTCCGTCACGTTGGGACGAAGGCGGCGCCAACGCGGCAAACAATTTGTTCTCTTGATGCACTTGTGTTTGTCTTGGCGGCTCGCTGGAGGCAGCGTGCCGGCAGTTTATGGCCCCACTGGGTCAAATTGTGCACCCCGGCGTTGGCATGGCGGGAAGCATCGACTCGGGGAACAGACGCAGAGCGGCGGCGAGCGCCGAAACGGGACTCGGCTTGCTCTCATAATTCCGTGACAGTGAAATGAAACACGATCTCGGGGAAGTAATCAGACTCTCAAATTACCTTTCGTGGTTGGGTTGAAGGGAGGAAACGGGGAGAGGAGAGGGGGTGGGGGAGGGGTGCGTGTGTGAGGGGGGGAGGGGGGAGGGGGGAGGCATTGTTTGCAGATCAGCAGAACGATCCTCGCCGCGTCCCTTCCTGTCGCTGCGTTTCTGGCTCGCCATCGCGCAGTAATGAGTGGCAGAGTGGCGGCGCCGTGTTGATTTATTGCTTGGCTGCCCAAATGGAGCCTGGATGGAAAGTGTCCGTCATCGGGGCGTCGTTGAGATAGAAACACCTGTGATGCCGGGGGACGACGAACTGCTCCGTCGGGAACAGGCTCCCGTCCCAGCCACACAACTCCACAACACACACACACATTGCCGACAACAGCTTACGGCGATACACAATCACCTGCCCCAATACTAAAAACCAACTATGCACTTTGTTTGTGTTTGTGTGGGGAGGGGGGACCTGCAGAGTCATTCGTGCAGATTCGCTCATCACACAGCGGAGCGGCGGTGCAGCGATGTGTGAATGCAGAGTACCTGCGGGCAGGGAGATTTGCTGGGAATAACCTAAATTACACATCACTGTCAGGCCCCCAGAATGAGGCAGTCAATCATGCAGCCGTCTCTCACGTATATTCTGGGCGGAGTTCAGCCTTCTGGAATCGTTCTCCACCTACTTGCTGTTGCGTCGCATCTCTCGGGTCAAAGCGGATTATGGTTCTTGAAAAGTCTTCGAGTAGAAGGAGAGAAGTTGCGCGTGTTCATGCCGAGCGTCCGTCAGTGAACGCATCATCGGCACAGCGACTCGGCAGCCTGCTCCGACCGTGACATCACTTGTAACGCTTTCTAGGTGTGAAGTTCTTGGACTCGGTGTTGATGCACGCGAGCGACTGTCACTCAGCTGCCGGTTCTGAGTCCTCCAGTCACAGCGTTTGTTGCCCCCCCAAGCATGTGACCAACTGTCCTTGAGCAAACGCTCGACCAGTGTGTGCGAGCACCACTGCATGGCAGCTCCCACCACTCATGCGGGTGTTTTATTCATGAATGTGGCCGCTAAACGTTCCCGTGCAGTGAGTTTAAGCGCCCTAAAGCTGCTCAGCCTCCGAGCTCTGCTCAGGAACGAGGAAGTCCGGCCGTTTCTGTTACTTTGTCAGACACACTCGATAAAATGTGACTCACTTTATAAGTCGGACTGCTCCTGCGGTGAAGCGCCGGAGAGCTCCGCGGCACAGACGACTGCAAACACACGCTTACGCTGCTGCAATATGCCGGGACTTAACGACACATCCGCGCAGCGGGAGCGGCGCCGCGCGCAGGTTGCATTGTTTCAGTCTCAGCTTTGTGTCCTTGTCATTTGGTTCCCAGGGGCACTCTGGGGGAGAGGAGGGAGGGAAGCGGGGGAGGGGGGGGCGGAGAGCTGTTAACAGTTTGATCAATGGAAGAGATGGTGGAACACGCACACACGAAGAGTTGTGGGTACACACAAGCATCGAGCCATAAACAGACTTCTCAAATCCAGTGCAAAATGAAGTGAAACTCCATCCCAGTGACCAAATTCCCTGCTGCCCCCCCCCTCCTCAAAACAGACGGAGAATGTCTTGATGGACACTTTTATTGAGAGTGTGAGTCGCTGCAGTGACGTCCCAGCAAGGCGAGACTCTTTGGAATAGAGAGACGGTGAAACAAGAGTTGAACCGGCAGCGTCTAACTTTATTTTCCTGCAGCGATCCACGGAATTTTGTTCAGAGCTCGTCAAGGAAACAGCCGACTCTATCACTGAAAGGCAGCGGGACTGCCGCTTATTAATTTCTCAACTAATTAATTGCGGAAAAAAAGAAATGTAATTGTTGCACGCCGGAACACAAAATGCTACTCAGCAAGGCTGCTTTCAGGTCTGATTGCGCCGATGCATCAAACGCCGCGAAAACGGCGAACTGGAGGCTTGAAATGAAAGGAAACGAACGGAGGCGCGAGGAGCAGAAAGCAGCACGGAGAGGCCGGTTCGTGTGCAGGAACTCTGCTGCGGCTCGAGTCCAGAAATCGACTCATCCGAACCGAGATGAGACGTAAACAAACACGTGTGTGTGTGTCTGTTAGTTTTGCATCGACAAGCAATTTGTTGGTCTGAAAATGTTGCTTTGTCAATTATTCGGATAAATGCAATTAATGGCGATTAGTTACGAAAGCCTGACCTAATTAGAGTTTTAATTGAGTCCCACCACTAATTATCATCAGTTTATTCTCAAAATATAATTGAAGCATTTAAGAGAGCAGTTCTTTTGTTTGAATTGTAGCAGTTTGGATATTAAAGTGGCCCTATTTTACACATTTTGGATGCATTTGTCTTTGTATGCAAGTCCACAGTGACAGAAATTGATCAAGCTCTTTTTCTCAAACACCTTATTTCATTATATCTCGATCGTCTCCTTCAGCCCCTTTAGAAACGAGCAGAATGAGGCTCTTCCGCATTAAGCCCCG
>JASSRZ010000002.1:4977603-4999156 GCA_032164315.1 Malacoctenus gilli
AAGGGAACATTTCAGTGATGTAAGCAGTAAGTTACACTCTGAGTGGAGTTTTAGGAAGACCAGAGGGGGTGTGGCCTCACGTGGAGATCCTGGCGGAGCCATTTGTAGCAGCATCGTACTGACGAACTGCAGTGAATACAAACAGTGTCCGTATGGAAGTCTCTGCTGTGCGCTCACGTGTGTGTGCGTTTCCTCTTAATGTAACGACACACAGTGACGCTCCGCAAGTTTTATGCCTCCCCAGCAATCAAACATTATTATTATAGCTGAACTCAAGCCTCGGCTTTATAAATAACCGGGTTAAATCAGAGTACACATACTTTATACAGTGCATCAATCAACCTTATCAATCCGTGTAATAGATTGGATCGATGAATCAGCCGGGACAGAGAAGGAGAGGAGGTGATGGATGATGAGCGCGATGGCGCCCGGCTGATTGAAATTCTGGAGCCGCCGCCTGCGAAGGTCAAAGGTCGCTCTCCAGGCATTTACAGGCACGGCAGTCTCTTAGCTGGACCTTTGTTGCCATGTTCGCCTGCATGAATGTGCATGAGGCTGCTCGTAGGTGTGTGTGTGCGTGTGCCTGTACATCCTTGCTTGTGCGGACCTCTCTTTGGCCTTGTAATGCGGGGGAGTTTGGGGGGGGTTGGGGGTGAGGGGTAAGTGATGCCGGAGCCCAAATAATAAATCTCTGGAAGGAGCTGGCACACATGACCTGAAGGTCGCTCATTCATTAACTGTCTTCCACTTTGATTTTCTCATCTCTTACACCTGTCGGCGCTCCCGCCCGCCACAATTACTTAAGGCCGCCCTCGATCCGCGACAAAGACGCAGGAAACGGCAGCCGGTGTGACGAGGGAAGCCGGAATGATTCGGTTCGGTCCGATTTTGGAGAGAACGTCAAAATTCGCGTCACGTTTTATCGCTCGTCTCGTTTGATCGACTTTCAACTTTCGCTTTTGTCTTTCGCACCTTCTCATTCTGCCTTCTCGCGTCTTGCTGCTCCGCCATCCGTTCGTGATCTCTTCTTCTGCGGTGAATAAACTCTCTCAGTAAAGTTCGACTAAATGATGCGAACAAAACAAGCTGAAGCTTCGAGTTGTTGACAATCAGTGATTTGACATTTTTTCTCTTTTCTGACCTTCTGACAACTGCGTGGAAATGAAGTGCTTATGAATGTGACGCCAGTCGCTTTTTTGCCCCCACTCAACAAGCGTTCAAATAACGACAGAAGTCAAGTCTGCTTCTCGGCTGAATCAATATTTCGTCAAAGAAAGAGAGCGGGGAGCTTTGATTCACTTTTGTTGGTAATTTATGGCACAAGAGTCGCAGTAAACGTCTCTTTTATCCTCTGAAAGGAGAAAAGCAACAAAACCCTTTTTCTGCTGGAGTGCGCGTCCGCTCGCCGCTCCTCTCCAGATGGAAAAAGGCAGAGTGGGTGGATTTGTTTGAACTGTACGACAAGCAAAGCAACACTTTTCCCCCCAAAAGACAAAAAAGAAAAGTTGTTGACTACCACTTAGCTGTCCAAGGCCGGCGGAGGCACTCCTAAAGTCGCTGGTATTCCCCATCCGGCCTTTTATAGATCGACTCGTTCGAGCCTTCGTTGAAAGCAACAATTAATCAGGAGGGAAGTGCGGCGAGCGCCCGGGGAGGAACTCCTGAGTGCACTCCGAGTACGTCTCCTGCTCGTTCTTGTGTTCACGTGGATGTTTTGCCGTCCCGGACGGGGTTCAAAGCGTCAGTCGGAGCGGAGGAGGAGGAGGATTTGTTTTCTTCCCTCTGTAGCCTTTCGAGATTTGTCGCCGCTATTCAACAGGCTCTTCTTCTTCTTCTTCTTCTTCTTTTCCTGCCCCCACAAGAGGTGGCTCGGCTCGTCTGAATCCCCCCTGGAAGCAGCTGAAATCGGGCCAAGGATCTCTCCCCTTTGATTATCGGTTGTATCCTGCGAGTGTCATCATCAAACACGCCGAATTTCCTCCCGCCTCATCATTCACTTCTGGGTTTTTTTAAAGCTCGCTTTGTTTTGCTTCTTCTTCTTCCCACCTCCCGTGATGTCAGCGGGTATCTGGGCACCGGTGTCCGGCGTGAACAGACAGCGCAGCTCTGACGCACGTCTAGACCAAAAAATTAGGGCGCACGACCCGGTGGCATTTAGGCAAAGTGTTCCCGCTGTGCAATCATAGCCGGCGTTCCTGACGGACGCTCCGTCAGCGGTCAGATTCAGCCGTTCGGTGTGTGTCCTGTTTCCACGGGCTCCGTCCTCCAATGAGGGCAGCCGTCAGATCGGCGTTTCTTTGAGACCGTTTCCTTTTTAACCCTGTTAGACGAGAATAAAAAGGAATCACTTCAAAGACAACGCCGCGCGTCACGGCGGGGTGACGGGGTGTCACGCCGCGCCATTTTACCCGAATAGCAACCCGGAAAAGTCGTTTCCTGTGGATGCTTCCACAGTTGCTTCGGTGTTTTTGAACAGTTTGAAATTGGCTCCTTTTCTCCGCCATTTTTTTATTCCTGCGCATCACAACGCTCAGGAGTGGTGACGTGATTGTTGAGCCGTCGACATCCGTCCGGTGTGAAGTCATCCTGAGCCTGACGCAGCGTCCTGCGGGAGGAGCGGCGAGGCTGCGACGTCGCGCTGACGTGGGGGAGGAAACGCACTTGTTGATGTAATTGGCTGCAACGTTCTTCAGCCAAATAAAAATACTTGAAGCCTTCTGTCTTGAGCTGACATTGAAAACTTCATCAGATGCCTTGCGTATTGTGCTGAAATAACGGCGTTTACGGCCTTTGCTGGGATTTACGATCATTTTCATGGTCTCGGTTCGGAGGTTTGGCGAAGGATTAGATGCACAGCCCCCAGTGGTCCGTGAGAAGAAACAAAAACCTCTGGATTGGACATTTCTAATGTGTTTTTTTGGTCCTTCTTTGCTTCTCCATTTATCTCTGCTAATCCTCCGGTCTGTTGTGTTGTGAGTCAGCCACACAGAACAAAGATAAGACTTAAACTTGTGCTCCGCGGAGCTTTTACTCATATTTAGTAGGTCACTCGCAGCGACGTGATCCCTGCCGGATCCTCTCGGAGACTTACAGTGTCAGCTGCGCTGTCGGTAAACACCGGCGCCGCGCTGACCTTATCACGGCCCGTGTAATTGGACTGGCTGCGGCGACGCCCGAAAAACAACAGCTGTCTTGCTTTGAAACCCTATCAGGGGTTGTCACAGCCACTTTCCACCAGGAGAAGGTGTCCGCTCCCATTATGCAAAGCGGAATTACGCCAAATTACTGTAAAGCACAGCTGCAAATGGGACTGATTGAAAAATTGGAGGTAGCCGACGGAGTCGGTGCTGAAACTTCCTCGCCGGCCCTGAGTGCCGGTAATTCAGGTCAATTAGAGGCTTGGATGCAGCTCTGATGGAGGAGTTGATGCGGAAGTTATTCTCTCCTCTCAGTTGGATGCATAAACACTCGTCTTTCCTCTCAAACGTCTCCAAACTTTGGCTCATTTCTGCCTTCTTGTATATTTCTCCGCCCTAATCGCTCCTAAACTGTGTTGTGTTATAAGTGTCTCTGTAATGATGTGAACGTTGAGATTAAGGCGCCGCTTCTCTGCGCTGGTGACTGTGATCGGGACTCCGCGTCGACACTGGGGAGAGTTTTTGGATTAATTAGCGTGGTGAGCGTCTCATTTTGCTGTGAATTGTGAGATTAATCGGGGCGTTTGAGGATTAGGCTTTGCAGAGGTCTTCGGAAAGTTCAGCGTTTTTCGGGTAATTACAGTTTTTCTGTGCGGAACGGCAAATTCGGGAGCTTGTGGCCTTTGACCACCAGTGACGCCGAAGATATCCACAGCAGAGACGATGCAGGAGGAGGGCAGCGATCTGCAGCCTATCAGAGGTGCAACCACGGAAGTGCAAGTGAGCCCATGAAGTACTTAAGGTGATTTTTACGGTATTTGTACTTTGGGATACAATTTTTTTTCTCAGTAGCGTCGGCGGGAACGCGCAGTTTGTGGTGAGCGAACACCGAAGTGGTGAAATGGACGAGGGAGGCGCAACGTGAGCGCATTGCAGCAGACGCTGGACATACGGAGGCGCCGCAGGACGTTATCCATTGATGGTCTGATTTAGAGGACGTTTTTGATGGCGTTGGCTCGATAAAAAAAAAAACACTTTTATCAGGCGGATTCAACCAGGATGAAACTGTGTATCAAAAGATTCTTATTATAAGACATTTCAGTGTGATTTGCTGCAACGTCTGCTGCCTCTGGTCCTGATGTGAAGCCGCTCGGCTCGGTGTTGCACCAGGTTGTGTTTGCTCGAATTTGTGATGGGAAATAAACACGCTGCCCCCCCACCCCCCGTCCCCCCTTCTTGCCCCTCCTGTTGTGTCTCCTCAGATCCAGACTTTGCAGACCTGGGAGTGCCCCCACCTCTGCCCTGTAGGTATACCCCCCCTCTCGCTGTTTCTGCCTCCGCTTCCTCCTTTCTGACTTTCTGTCTCAGCTGTTTGTGCAACTCGCCTGTTTACACACCGTGCTGCTGCCTGTGAATTAGCCCTCCTGTTTACACGCCAGTCTCCTGTGTTTCCAACTGCACGTGCGTGTGTGTTGGCGTGCGTGTGTGTGTGTTTATGCCTCTGTGTGTGTTTCAGCCTGTCAGTATGACATGGTTGGTCCAGAAGGTATCGTTGAGTCTCATCAGATCACCCGGGACGGGAAGGCCGGCGCCACCGAGGCCGTCGACTGCAAGTGGTACATCCGAGCGCCGCCGCGCTCCAAGGTGAGTGACGCGGAGCCGCGCCGCCGTCCAGCCGCGGGTCTGACGCGAAGCCAAGTTTCGGGAATGTCACGCGGAACGTGATGAAAAGACGTCGTTCCCATCAGCTGGCCTGCTGACGGGAACGCGGCGGCGTCTGAAGCCGCGTCACGCAGCTGACAAACGCCGTCACGTCCTCGTTACGTCTCCCTGCGAAACGTCGAGTTTCTGCGGAGAGATTCCGGATCTCTTCCCTTAATGAGCTCCTTCCATTCAGCCGTTCTCCGCCCGAGCAGCACGACCGGCGCTTGCATCAGGAGGCTTTGATATTACATGCGGGATTGTCTGCGGCTGTCAGCAGTATCCTGACGCCGGCGCCGTGGCTGCGGGGTGACTTGTTCCCCCCCCCGCTCGGGTCAGACGGATCGGCGGGAGGGTTTACTTGGGGTCAGGGCCATTTTTTTTTCTAATCAGCGCGCCGTTGCCATGAGGGATGGAGGGATGGAGGAGAGGAGGCGGGCTGGTCGGTCTGGACGGACGGCGAGCGGCAGGAAGCCTGATGAAACGGTGCTGCCATGTTGTTTGACCCTGAGCTCTGGCGCCGCCTCGATTTGTTTATTTGTTTTCCTGCACCTCGCCCCTGCCTGCATTTACATACGCACCCCAGCGTATACATCGCACACGTTTGCGTCGACCCCTTCACACGCACTCCACTTCCTGCCTTATCTGGCGGCGCTACCTGTGCTGCATTAATGCGGCGGAGTACAAAGTTTCCTGAGGGGAGCGCGGCAGCGGCGGCGCCGGCAGGAGCCACATTTCACAGATGCCAGAGTGTCTCGCATGAGTCCATATGGCCTCTTCCTATAGCCACGTATACAGGTGGAGTCCAGCCCATGACGGCAGTAAATCGCCGGCTCAAATGGTGCGAGCGCTTTCTCTCGGTACGTTTGCAGGGGTTTGATTTAATAGGAGGCCACGACGTTTCTGCCCCGGCGTTTATGGCTACAACAATTCCTTCAAGGGCAGGAAGTAAGATGAGGTCTGCATTTTAAGGAGTTAAAGGGTTCGCTCGCACCCACGCCGCCGTAACTGTAAATCTTGAGGCTACAGGAAGGAGCGTTTTTGTGCGCCGACACCTTCTGAATGCTCATAAAGCTTCTTTCAACATTTATTCAGACGCGCACCGACGGATAGATGAGAAATTAAGCATCTAATCACCTCAGACATGCTGTTGCAACAAGTTACTGCAAGAAAAATGACACGTGTGATGTATTGTTCTTGTGAATGCGCTGCTGTGCTCAAGCAGCTGCAGCCTGTCACTGTTTGTTTCGCTAATTCAGTGCTGGGCGTGTTTGCGTGATGTTATTTCCTCCTTTTGTGGCCGCCGTGGAGATCTTTTTAGAGTTATATAGTGCACATTAGGGAAGCCATTAAGCCGCGTTGGTCCCCGATGGAAACAGCGATTAGGCTCATCGCATTTTGCGCGCCCAGGTTTTTTTTCCTACCGAGCTGCAGGCTGTTGCTCCGTCGGCACGCGCTGGCCCGCGACGCATCGCTGCGATTGTGATTCATGGCCACAGCCGTCGCTCTTATCTGGCGTATTCTTGGGCTCGCATATTTGCCGCTCGCGCTTTTGTTTCTTTAAAGACGCGGCGACCTTCGAGTCAAGGCCGCAGCGAGCGGCTGCAGGGCCGCGCCGTCCACCTACAGGCCTCCTCCTCTTAATTGCCAGCACTTATGTGGAGGAGCAGGTAGAGGGAGGGACCCTGCTGCCCCCCCCCCCCTTCCCCCACTCCATCGTGGTCCATTCGAGAAGAAGCATCGATTCCTGCGCAACCTGTAAGTGGGGCGCGCGAGTCGGCCAGTATATTGCAATCGCGTCACCAAAGAGGACCATAAGTCAGGTTTGTGTGTGTCACGCACACGCGCGCCTTCATGTGTGTGCGCACGCGTGAATGAGCGAGGGAGCAAGCTAGCGAGACAGGCAGTGTGATGCATTTTACTGGCTTTGAATGAATGTCACATTCGGCCCCGCAGAAGTGCCTCGCAGGGCAGCTTTTCGGGCCAAAGGCTGACAATCATCGGCGCTGACGGACAGCGCAGCAAATAAAACTTTCAGCGCGGATCTTTCTTCACAGACATCCAGTCCTGGAGCTCTCACCTTCGCCGCCACTGTTCACACTCAGTTACGCATGAAATATAGAAAAAGCCGCCGCTTCTCTCTTTGTCTGCTTTGGTTCCTCGCTTCCAGTCCGTTGCTGGAACTGACTCGTCTTTCTGCAGTGAGGAAAGATGCGGAGGATGCCACGAGCACCCCGACGCTCCAGTGTGTGTGTGTGTGTGTGTGCATGCCGGGGATTGCTGGGCGTGCAGGGCAGGGCGTTCGCTTCCCTGTGCTGAGACAGTGCTGCACTGTACCCAATGTGCCAGAAACAGCAGAGAGATAATGACATCCTATACCGGAGGCTCTAATTAGACTGCACCGGAGCACTCCAGAGAAAAGGGAGGAGAGGAGGGATACACGGGAGGAGGAAGAACAAGAAACCAGAGGAGAGCGGAAATATCTACTTAATAATGCATTTCATCCAACATCTGAATGTATAGCGAGTGAGTTCAGGGGTGAAGTGGCAGCTGGCACGGAGAGCGGCCGTGTTAAAGGTAAACTAATGGCTGCGAAACCGACCTGCAAGCCAGCAGTAATGGCTGCACGTTGTTGCCAGAAGTGACAGCACTGCACCAATTCTAATACCAAGACGCTGGTTGCTTCACGCCAGCACGTGTCGACTCTAATTCGAGGTTCAGCCATGAATAAATTTCAGAGGAAAAAAAAAAGCCAATTAATTAGACTTTTCTGGCGTCCAAAGTGAGCGAAAACACGAGCGGCGTCTCACCTGTCACATCCGCCCGTGGGCGCGAGAAGTCGAACTCGCCAGTTTAAAGAAAGAGAAACGATTGCGTTGGTGTGGCTGCAGGTCCCGGCGTCAGGGCTTCCCTCCCCGTCTTTCTGTTTCGGGGTGTTTTTGTTTGGACAGCTGTCCGGATGCAGGTGACACCTGCGGGTTGCGGCGAGGAATATCTCCAGTCGCCTCATCAGCTGCTGTGTTTCCCACCGACGGTTTGTGTCCTGTCTGTTTGCCGCCGCCTGGATTCCTCTCCTTGTTTCGCCGCCACACCTGCCTGCCAGCATCCGACACCTCCTGCATCTTTTCATGAGGGATAATGGTCAGATGTAGCATTCATTGGGAGCGTAATGAACAGCCAGCACTGTCACGGGCACCTTTTAGCCGCCGAGAGCGAACATATTCTTCCTCGGTCAGTGATGGATTCTGTGCCATTATTGGAGCGCCGCAATCAATGAGGAGGCGGCCTATTTTCCTGGCCCAGCCAATCTCTCACCTTACAAATTGGTGATTGTATCTATCTGATCCATGGCCGTCATCGCGCCATCTGTGCTCTGATTATTTTTTTATTTATTTCCCTCCGCGTCGTCGGTCAGCCGGAGTCCACCTTAAAAACGAGTCGCGGCGAAACGACATCACGCGCTTTTCTTTGTTCGTCACCGTTCTGGTTTTGTGTGCGTTTGCCGTCTAACGAGGCCTTTTTGTTCACCCTCCTGTCAGCGGAAACAATAAGCGCGTCTGTCAGACGACGATTTCGTGCATGCGACAGCTTGATCAAAGATAATACAACCGGGAAGAACGTCAATTATCCTTCCTCCTCGGCGGTGGAGGCGAACGCTCGCAGCCTGCGAGGCCACAAAAGTCCAAAGATCCACGTGCACCAGCCCGTTATCGTTTACGGCGCATAAACATCGACGTATGGAGGCTTTATTTCCGCCTTTCATCACTGTCAGCTTTAGTCACACACACACACCACGTATGGCCAGACTGCACACCCAACACACACACAGACACACACACACACCGTGGAAACCTGTTTGTCAGCGTCGAGCTTCGTCCTGTCGGAAGAAAAAGACGAGCTGAAACAACAAGCTGGCATGTTTCCCCCAAAACCGCCAGCGACACTCCTCCGAGGTGATGACGGTCAGGAAGTGTGCGTTGTGCTCTTCAGTCATAATAAACGAGTTGCTTTAATTAGTAATTAGTAGCCAACGCAGTCCAGGCATGAAAAAAAGTGTCGTGTTGGTTTTATCATCAATGTTTTGCGTTTGCAATTAGTCTCCCTTGACTGGAATAACTTTTATTGGCTCCAGACGGCTGCGTCCGCTGCATCGGGTGCGCCGCGCGGCGGAAAACTTCCTGTCTAATTCCGCGGCTGCTCGCTGACAATGAAGGACTGGGCCAAGTGTCCTCATTAACATGCTGATACGGTGCTTTTTCCAATTATTTGCCTCTTCAATTCAGAGACAAATGGAGACAAATTCGTCGGAGGGCTCATAAAGCGTAACCTTAACCTTGATTATAACCTGAACAAGTCCACATTCGATCTGACACTTCTGGCACTTTGTCACATGGAATAGAGCCATCGGCCTCCTAAATACCTACTTTGCACTTAGTAAAAATGGAAATCGCCTCAATTTTCCCTTTTTTTCCCCTTTTACGACTTCATCCGATGATCTTCCTCCCAGAACGCCGACTTCCGAGGCACTCGTCCTGAGATCTGATAGCGATGAGACACCAGGACTCATCTGTGACAATACGTCTGTAATTCCTCTTTAATAATGTCAGATTCAAGCCTGAGCTCACAGAGGAAACGCGGTGCAATTCACTAAGAAAGAAGTGCAACAGGTGAGTCACAGATCGAACCTCTCTGAAGGTAACGCTCACCAGTTTCGCTTCAGATTATCAAATTTGAGAAGTCGTAATTCTGTGTTTTGATTGTTTTTTAAGGTGCTTCTAATATTTCGGCCATCGAAATTAACGCAGAGGAGTCAGAATCAGGATGTTTAGCGTCTCTTTCAAACTACTCTGATCAGAACTGAGCTTTATTCACTCCATAAAGTCAAAAGAATGGTGGACTGAGTTTGCACGAAGCAGCTTTTTGGTTTTCTTTCTGTTTGTCTGAAAATAAAAGCTTTTTTTCCCTTTTTTGAAGGATTTTGTTGTGACGAACAATAAACAAAGAGATTGTAAAGTGACAGGATAAGACGAGCTGTCTCGGACGCATTTTCCCTCCTGGTCTCTTCCCCTTTCGTCATCACGGCGCCCACTAAAGTCTCTCCCAGTGCGCTTGGAGTCCTCCGTCCTCCCTCGTCTCTGGGGGACGTCTGGAGCTGCAGGGCTGCATCTGAGCCCGGTGTTAACATGCAGAGCATGCGGACACATCAGTTCATCCAGTCTCTGCCACGTTTATCGCTCACGTCGTCATGGCGATAACCATCAATTTGCAATATGTTGTGCAGCCCGACTGAATGGGAGGGTTTTCTGGTAGACGGGAGATTATGGACCCCCGTGTGAGACCTCAGAGGAGCTGCCCAGCTTGTTGTGTCCCCCCTCCCCCGTCCAATCCATTCCAGTTGTCATGTTGGTGAAGCCGAGTTGACATTGCGAGGTCCATTATCCTGCTCCATCTGCAGCTTTCGTCTTCGGGGCATTTAAAGCGTCACATTTCGCTGTCACAGTTCGGGAGCGGCGCGCTCATTAAGCGTAATGATGGCGAGCGCCGCGCGCAGCGGACCAGAACCGCCGCTGTGATTGGACGATCTCAGCCTGATGAATGAGTGACAAGACAGCGAGGCGGAAGCACTCGGGAAGGAGTCAAGGTGGATGGCAAGGTGGATTTTTCACCCAATAAAGCGACCGTTGGGGAAATAATGTCGGCCATGTTTTTTACCTGCCACAGTCTCTTGATCAGTCCAACAGACGGTCGGTGGCTGCTCGAGCCCGCCGGCTTCAGGGGCCTTCGAGTCTCAGAGACGGTCCGAATTTCTCCCCTGAAAATTCAAAGCGTGTGGCGAAACGTTCAAGGTCCCCGTGAAGTTGAACAAGGTTGTAGGTTTTTGTGTAAGCCGTTATCTCAGCAGATGTGGATAATGAGTTTAAAGCTAATAGACTCTGTCTGTCTTTTGAGGCCCTCATTTGATATGCGTGCGTAATGACTTTGTAGGAGCTGCGGCCCGTCCGTCTTATTCCATTACAGGACTGCCGGGATAATGAGTGAGATGCGCCGGCGATCGCAGCCGGGAGCTGAAATCCCTCCGCGCGCCGGCGTCGTCTCCGTTCCGTTCGCCGTGTTTTGCCGACGCGTCCTTTGATTTTCACTTGATCTCTTCTTGTCTCCCTCCTCGCCGCGGACAGATCTACCTGCGTTTTCTCGACTACGAGATGGCGAACTCCAACGAATGCAAGCGCAACTTCGTGGCTGTGTACGACGGCGGCAGGTGAGGCGTCGTCCCGTTTCCGCGTGATGCACATTACAACGTAAAAGCGTCGGTGTGTTGACACACACAGCTTTGCAGAAGTTTTCGGAAAGGTGGGAGATAAAAAAGTTTTCTCTTTTTTTGGCTGGAGTAAAAAATTGCAAATTACAGGACCAGAAGTGAAATGGAAATAAAATCCATATTTCTGTGACATGCTTTGCCCTCCAGACTGCCGTTATCTCCACACCAGCCTGAAACTTCTGGCACAGCTCTGCTCATAATCATTCCTGCAAATCAAACCTGGAATAAAACTCCTTCTCTGATCAACTGTGACCGACAACAGTCGGACTTGCTGTCATTTCGCCGCTATTTTGGCCAGAAACGTGAAATCTTCCATGTTTTTCTCAGTCCGAACTTTAAACTGCGCTTGTTCGAAGCCTATTGATGCATGGAACCAGTGAAACCCCACCGCTTGTCATTTTTACACTCACAATCAGCGGAACCATGTGAGCTGGACTTTGCGTTCGCGGTCGAGGGGAGATGCAGACGTGTTAGTTCCTCCCCACAGCTTTCTTGTAGAGATCCAAACAACCACCTGCTGGCTGCAGCTTCACCTTTTAAGGTCAGATATGAAAGCGGTATCGATCTTCAGGGCCTCTCGGCGAGCACGTCCCCCACTCGCCGTCGACACGCTTCTCGCAAGCCGGCCTGCTGATACAAATATCTCCACTTCCCAGATAATGAGACGTTCAAACCTCGATTAAGGAACGCTGAGTTTGATGGATCCAGATCAGGTCATAATTGAATCATTATCTGCGATAAACATGCTCAACAAATGTGGGATCAACAGTCCAGTTTTAATGCCGAATAATGAGCCGCGATCACACGATAAGCGGCGGCGGTGGCGGCAGCCGCGCTGACACTCGTTATTGAGATGCGCGGCCGACGCTGCTGTTAATTGATAATAAAAGGTGCAATCTTATCTCCTCCTGTCTGCTCTCAGCTCGGTGGAGGACCTGAAGAGCAAGTTCTGCTCCACGGTGGCCAACGACATCATGCTGGTCTCCACGCTGGGGGTCATCCGCATGTGGGCGGACGAGGCCAGCCGCAAGAGCCGCTTCCGCATCCTCTTCACCACCTACCAAGAACGTAAGGCGCCGCCCGGCGAGCCCGCCCCCGACGCAGCTCACATGTTTATTGCAACGTGACCGACTTTATTCGTGCGCCCGCGACTCCATGAAGGGGGACGCCGGTGCCAAAATAAAGCGGGGCCCCTCTTTAGCGGCGGCCATTAAAGGAAGACGGAGGCCGAGTGACCACGTTTATGGCGAGTTGTATCAGACGCAGATCGCAGCAAAGGTGCAGTCGCAGGTTTCCATTTAGTTTTATGGCCGTTTAAACCGCAGCGAGCAGGAAACCAACGCACACGATTTCCATTATAGGAACTGTTGCCTGTGGGGTGATCGTGAATGTGTCGGTAGGAGCAGACTGTCGCTGCCGTCTGCTGCACCGCCACCGGTGGGGGCGTCTGCAGCGGCTCGCTCCTTTCTGTGAAGAGATAAAGACAAACAGTGAGGCTGAATATCGGGGGGGGGGGGGGGAGCGGGGGGGGCTACAGTAGGGTTGCATCTACCTGCTGCCTCTGAGCCAAACACCTGGCAGAGATGAAAACACACGCATGCACGCACACACATTTGCATTCACCAGCTTTGAATTGATGGAGCTTGCCGTTGTGGAGAAGAGGACACTCTTTGTATTCGCGATGAATGAGTGAATCCAGAGCGTCTCAACCTTGTGCGTGTACAATATGCGAAGGCCGATCATTCAGTTACACTTTTAACTGTACAAATATAAACAAATGCAGGCACACAGTTGTGCATGTGAACCTGTCACAGCTGCCTCCACATTTTCAAAACTCAATTTTTTCAGTCATAAAAACAACAAAAACAGCTGAAATCAGTTCAAAAATATAACAGAAGAGATAATTTTGACCGATGTATTCATTCAGGAAGTCGCTAATCTTTGGCCGCTCCTCTCAAAAAGCGATTTGACGGGAGTAAAAAGGGTTACGGAAGCCTGAAGCGCAAACTCAGTTTATCTGTGTGAAGCTGGGCTCTGCCGCCGCCGCCGCCGCTGTTTATCAGCGCCATCGCGGCGTTCGTCAGCTCGCCCTCGCCGGCATCAGCGACAGCAGGCGCAGCTCGACTTGTTTGTGTTGTGAAGTCGGCGTCCCCCTTCGTCGGGCCTTCACGCCGAGCGGGAGACCGGGATGTGCTGTTGCCGGGGCAACGCCTCTGCCCAAGTCACTCAGGCGATCCCCACAGCCAGACCTCCGCCTTTCCAGCAGCATCCACCACAGCGCAGCAGCAGCACCACTGCACCAAGCCTGTCAACAGCGCACGTTACGGATGCGGCGGCGGCGGCGGCGGCTCCGCGAAGCACGAGCAGTGAGAAGGAGCGCCGCAGTCCGGCAGTCAGAGGAGCGCAGAGAGAAATCTCAACACCGAGTTTGTTCTTGGAGAGAACACTTCATCATGTGTCACCGCTTGGATCTCATCTTCCTCCGTGCATAAACAAGTCATCGCAGTCACTCGCACTGACTGTGTGTTTGTTGACTGAAGGTTTGGACGGTTCTCGTCTTGGATCAGAGTGCAGGAGCTCCCAGTCTTTGCACATTTTTGGGAAACTCTCCAAACTACTGAACGAACCGCAGCAGCGCATTTCAAGCTGACTCGCTTTTTGCTGCATTCGCCGTCCAGCTTGAACCAGCCGTTGAACTCTGCCAGCAGACGTTTGTTCACAGTCCGTCTATGGAAGAGGAGAAGCGTGCGAGACCCGAGCTGCGATAATCCCACAGGAATGTAAAATAATCCAGGCACAGCTTCTTAATGCACTGTGTCCTACAGAAATACTCCAGTACGTGTAATTCCCATGCTGCACTGAACAGGAGATGGTGTGTAGCTATTACAAGGAAGAGCGTGTGCTGCTACTGCGTTTTGTAGCTTATGGAGCAGTTTTTTTACGATAAGTGCTCCCTGGCCGCTACGCCAGTGAAGCCTTTCTATGTTTGTTCACAGCTGCTGGCTCCCAGTGGAACCAGCACCTCTTAGAGAACCATTCACAGCTGCTGACTCTCAAGCAGCCGCTCCATTGGGAAGAGCGGCGCTCCCACATGCAAACATCCGCCTTTGTCGTCGCTCGGCGGCGCCTTCACACCTGCTGATTCCACACGTCTGGCGTTTCACGCTCAAACACGCACGCACGCAGATTCATGCTATGCAGATCTATAGCGTGCAATTACAAATGTGAAGTATTGGGAAGTGAAACCTATCTTTTACCCAAGAAGCAATTACGTCTTAGGTGATAAATGTGCTCGTGCCACATCTCGGCTGTCAGCATTGTTCCGCCTCATCTGCAACTCGTCTCTGGGGTTGCAAATGGAAATTTACTCTGGCTTCACTACACACGTCACTTTGTGCGTCCTGCCGGCCGTCTTTATCGTCCGCATGAAGGCGTTCGAGACCGCCACGCGCCGCTACTGGCTGTTGTCGTGTGGAACCTTTGCCCGTCCGGAAAGCGGATCGCATCATTTGCATGTGGTTGATGTATCGGTTGTCCTGCGATCAGGGACACTCTGGAGAATTGTGTCATCTCACAGCGACTTACATGAGACGCGATCAATAGCGAATGAAGGAAGAATGGATGGATGGATGGTTGGATCAATGGCTGCAGAAGGAAGGTTGACGGATGGGAGGAAAGATGGATTGCTCCTGCAACATTGAAGGTTTACATGATTTAGTTTGCAGCAAACTGAAAATGTACTTTACTTAATCTGCTAACAGCACAGTTTTGCGTCCGCTGTGTCCACAGCACAGTCAAGTGTTCAAAGGAACTTCATACGTTTTCCATGAACATGCGCGAAGGTCAACTGGATTGTTGTTCGGCTAAAATCTGCTAGTAAAGATGAAAAAAATGCGCCAGTTTGAGGTAAACTGTATGAAATTACAGTAACTGGCCTTTAAAGTGGCCATAATGACAAACTAATGCAGGAGATTAAAGCCTAATGAATCAAAGTGGATACTCCAGCCAGAAAACACACTTTCATTTGAGCTAAGTGTTGATATTAACAGTGGAGAATCAGAAATAAACACGTCACTTATCATCATATCAGGTGTGTGTGTTTGTGTGTGTGTGTGTGCACTCGAAAGGATATTAAAGAGAAAACATCAGGGGGGAAAAAAAGGGAGAAGCAAAATCATCATGGTCTCAAAAAACAGCATAACTACCCCTGGATAAATCAGCAAAACACACACACACACACACACACACACACACACACACACACACACACACACACACACACACACACACTCCACAAGCAGGTGTTGCTTGAACCACTCCACTGCAGAAGCCTCTTTGCTCCTGGAGTCCCGCTCTCTGCAGAAACACCCCGACTATTTTCATCACCCACTCATTTAGCAGTTAATTTATGCCTCCAGTAGCGAGTGTGAACGTTTTTCTGTGTGGGCAAAAGGGCACTTTTATTACGGAACGTCTTGAAATTAATTTTGCAGGAGATTAGTGCAGATCGCCCTCTTTATAACGGCTGCTCCCGGTGAAGGCGGGAGGAGGCGCTTGCAGGAACGCGGAGGGCGATGGCGCCCCCTGGTGGCCGCTTTTTCCAGGAAGGAAAACAAACAGACAAACGGTTTTCTGGCAGGTGTGACCAAAAAAAAAGACAAACAGAAGTGGGACAGAAAATGGAGGGGAAGAGTGTTTGAATGCACACAGAGCGCCACGATGACTCAGGAAACACTGGCCCAGGCCCAGGCAGGACGGCTTACGGGGAGATAAGTCACTCTCATTTGGGGCGTTATTATTCACTTGGGACGAGAGCCGGGACGGAAACAGCCATATATCAGAGCGGTAACACTGTCAGGCCGTCCCCGGCTCCGCCGTAGCACTGGCACGCTGCTTTAGTACCAGCGCCAGAGTTGTGACTGAGTGGCAAGAAAGTGAGAGATAAAGAGACACAATGAGGGACACGTTGGACGGATGTCTCCACCGCAGCCAAACACTCAGCAGCTCGACACAGATGACCGTTATGTTCACGTGTCGTCAGTGGAAAAAGTCCTTAAATTTCTGTGATTTGAATGCAGCTTAAAGGGGAGAAAAATGGCTTCACAGCTACTGGTGTCAAATGGACAACAGCAGACTGCCCCTCCACAGCTTTCTGTCTGGACAGAGACAGTTGCAGCGACCGGTTGCTCTCGTTGGGTTCCCAGAATAAAGCCTCCATCTATTTACTCATTTGTTTTATTTTTTATAATGATCCGACAGTTTATTAAAACAGAATTAAAAGAAGGAAAGTTTCCAGAGAAAAAAAAAAGGAACTGACAACCTCCGACTTTGTTTCGGTATAAAAACCTGTCGCCTCAAATCTGGAAATAAACTTTATATCAAACACCAAAAGTTGAGCAGAGGTCGTTAAACCGCCTTTGTTAGCCTTCATATGATAAGAAAGCATACTTTAACTTTGCCAAAGATTGTGTAATGAGATGTTTTCAGGAATAAAATCGGACATTTTTACTGCACTCGCAGCGCCGAGTCGCCTGGATGCCAAAAACTGCTGAGTCATGACTCCGCCTAATTACTGGGTTCAGCTAAATAGTAGTTTTCGCCGCTGCGCGACGATTCCTCACTGTGACTGGCAGTCCGGTGCAATGAATTGACCATTCCACTGCCTTATGCATTAGTATGATTGCTTGTTGAGCGCAAGGGCACCTTGGCTTTAAACGCCACGGCTCCACTGATGCAGATATATGACGACGGAGGCCGTAACGTTCCCACGCTGAGTTTATGGCCACGTCCTGATGACGGATGGCTCCGCCGCGCGCTGTCGTCACGGGGAGGTGAAAACAGAGACGCGCCGAGCCGCCGACGGCTGACACTTGGAGGACAGGCGTCACGGATTATCGCGTGTTTGAGGACACGCTGGTGTCTGCTGATGTTTTAATCGACAGGGCTGGTTGGAATAAACGTTTGCTTTCGATGTAGAGTCGCTGCTTTCTATGCCGATGACTGTGAGATGTCAGGGTGCTCCTAACGAGTTATACCTGCGAATGTTTAAAGAAGAAGATCAGACGCACAGATTCAGGGACAAAAGTTCAGATTCGAGTGAAGAAAACTTCAATTTAGTTCCTTTAACTGAAGATGATAAAGTGTTTCTTTAACTGCAATTTAAATCTGGCTTTGCTTTCGGCGTCTCCCTCACGTTTGCCGTTAAGAAAATTCATTTAAAACGTATGTTTGGGTCTTTCTTTGAGCAGTTTTAACTGATTTCTCCAGCTGCAGTGACTTCCTGTCGTCTCCAGTCGTCAGCCTGACTCTGTTCTCTCTCTTCTTGCAGCTCCGTGCGACGCAGAAGCCTTTTTCTGTCACAGCAACATGTGCATAAACAACACGCTGGTGTGCAACGGCATGCAGAACTGCGTCTACCCCTGGGACGAGAACCAATGCAAAGGTGAGACGGTACCTGTGATTAGTTCCCCTCGCACTGCTGAGAGAGGGCCGTTTGCAGCTGCACACACACACAGAGAGTCGGTCCGAAAGCTTCAGCACCACGGAGAGCGGCGAAGGAAACGGCTCCACCAAACAATCAGCGGGTTCCTTTACAGTGGGAGGTTAGCTGACATTTATTCCACTCAGGAAACATCGGATTATTGTTTTTCTTTCCATTGGAGGTGATTATGAAGATGTGTGCATCCCGGGATCCCTGCTGGCAGCAAACCTGTCTCACATAAGTCCAATTATCCTGTGAAAATCCATAAAATTACAGCTGCTTCATCTTTTCATCTTTTCGGGCTTTTTTCTCGGTTTGGTTTCCATTCAGAGTTTCGCTGAGATCTAAAAAAAGGACCAAAACAGATGGGTGTGTTCTGTGTGTGTCCTGCGAAGCCCTTTAAAGGTTTAAGCGCGGCGCTGATGAACGGCTCCAATTAGCGGGAGTCCTGCGCGACCTATTGCTCACACAGATGAAGCTACCTTTCCACTCCACGGTTTGATGTGGAAATTGTGCCGAACTCAGCAAGAAGAGGCCGTGTTTCCCGGCCCACTCGTCTGTCTGCCCCCCCCTCCCCCCCCTCTTCGCTCTGTTAATGCACAGTGCCCACATTTGTCCTCGTTAGTGATTAAATGTCAGGTTTCATTCCTCTCTCCTTTCTCCGTCTGAACGTAACCGGTTCGCGTCGCCGAGGCTGCGTCATGCCACAGCTTCGTCCGGCATCCAAATGTCACAGATCTGCGCTCCGAGGGGCTCGACGCGCTCCGCTCGTCAGCCCGGCTCTTTGGAGATGCCCTCCTGATAGATGGAATATCGCTTTCACCCAGCGCGACCTGCGTGTCCATCTGTTTGGTGGCTAATGGAAGTCACGGCCTTAATCTTGTACATGATAAGGTCCATTTGTTGGGGCATATCTTCACACACGAGGCCCGACTTCTCTCCCTTTGGGCTGTTTCCGAGAAAATCCATGATGGTCTGCAGAGCCCAGATTCGCTCTCAGACGCCGACACGTGTGCGGGAATCGGTGGCATGAGGTTTTACCCGAAAACGTGCAGTGAATTAGATGAGTATTTATCATCGAACGTGTTGCTGCGCTGTACAAGGACATTGCGTCCACGCGACTCAATCAGTGAGCCGATTCTTCTTCTTCCTTTCGCTCGTTTTTAATGGTTCAGTGCTCGTTTTAGGCCAAAGCGCCCCCAACAGGGCAGCTGTTGAAGCTGCACGTCTTTGTCCAGACAGTTTGGTGTGAAAGCAAACCAAAGAGCGTTGATTCCTCACATTTTCAAACCCGACGACCTGCTGTTGGTTCAGTTCCCACCAGTTTAACAGTCGTCCTGCTTGATTTCTGCCCCTGAACAGAGAAGAGGAAAGCCAACATCCTGGACAACCTGAACAACACCAACGGGACCATCATCGGCGTCACCTGCTGCATCGTGCTCATCCTCCTCATCGTCTCGGTCATCGTCCAGATCAAACAGCCACGCAAAAAGTACATCCTGCGGCGGGAGGACTTCGACCCCACCATGTTCCAGGAGGTTTTCGAGCCGCCGCATTACGAGCTGTGTACTTTACGTAGTGCCACCACACCCACAGCGGCCTCAGCGGACTTAGTCGACTTGGCGGAAGACTTTGAGAACTACCACGCCCTCCGCCGTGCCTCCTCGCGCTGCGTCCACGATCACCACTGTGGCTCCTCCTCCAACCCCGGCTCCACCCACATATCCCAGCTGTCGCTGAGCGGCCGAGGGAGCCGCGGGAACTTGAGCGGCCGCGACCCGGCGGCCGCCACCCTGCTCACGGACCTTCCGCAGCCGCCCATGGCGGTGCGGCCTTTGCTGCCCGCCACGGGGAACCGCAGGAGCATCCTGGTCATGAAGCACAGCTACTCGCAAGAGGCGGCGGACAATGGCTGCGACCTGGACGACGACCTGGAGGAAGTTCCCACCACCAGCCACCGGCTTTCGCGCCACGAAAAGGCAGTACAGCGGTCAGTATCCATCGATTTCTGATGAGGGAGGAACAGCAGCTCTAGGCTTAAGTTGGGGGGGTGTTTGAAATGTGTGCGAGATATTTACGCTTACTTTGCGTTCCTCTTATTTTAGCTTCCTTCCTCTTCTTTCTCGCTTTATTTTTTTAAGATTACAATAACCCTCATTTTTGCATTGACCCCCCCCCCCTTTTCTACCATTGAGACAATTCCACTAAGGGCTACATTAGGAGAGATAAATACGTCCCCACCTTGCATGCTGGTATCTAAACGTGCGAGTGTCCCCAGCTCGCTGTTCAGAGCTGCGATAAACTCGACTGTGCTTTGAGGTTTGAGACCTCGATTGAGACCTCATTTTAGCAGACGGTGACTCTGTTGACTCAGTCCAGTTTTGACCGTCGACACAAAGGGCTCGAACCGGTGCCTCGGAGATGACTTATCTTATTTACGTGGATGCAAATTGATTGAGAAAAATGCATTTTTATTCCAAACTGTGGCACTTATCTTCTCCGAGTTTCGGCATGGACTAAATTTTCTATCAAAAACGAGTATTTTTCACGTGTATTTGCACCTTGAATGCTTGAAAAGCAGCAGTGTATGTTTACAGAAACAAAGTTTGTCGATAACGGGACGTTTTGCAGCGAGATGCAACGTTTTCCTGCATGCACTTTCAACGTGCCACCTCGTCGAGGGTCCCCCCCCCCCCCCCGACTCTTACGTCTCCACTCGCGTGCATGACTCGCGGGGCGACTCCAGGCCGTCAAAGCACCGATGAAGTTTATTGCTGTTACGTAGCACATGATGCATTCTGACCTCTATGCAAGAAGAGTCTGATATTAAACGAAGGAGCCGTGACATTTCAGGTTCTGCCTCATTGGCTCTTTGAGCAAACATGAATCAGAGTACAACACAACTAGGGTCTAAGAGACAATCTCAAGGTAAGCACCCTTATCCAACAATCAACATCTCTATATGTTGTGTAGTCATCATTTGCCCAGTTAGTGTTACTTTCTCTGTTTTCTTTTCCTTTTCTGTGGTTTTTGCACAGGTTTGTTCCTTTACTTTGAGTTTGTAAGCGTTCATTTCCTCCAAGATGGCTTTCCTGCTTGCGGCCATCTTGAACCTTTTCAGTGACCTTGGTTGATCCTTTTGGTGATGCTCAGACTCGTTGTATGTCGGCCTCCTTGCGGTGGCATACGACACGATGTCACTCAGTGGATGTTCACCAGCATGGACTCATCCTCAGTTGGAGCCGTTCTCACTTGATGCGTCGTCTAACACTTCCACATTTCTCCCGATGGAGCCGCAGCCAATCACCCAAACGTCTCATGCACAGTAAAGGAGTCATGTCCACGTTGCAGGGTGAACACTGGCGCAGATACAGTCACATCGATCAATTTCCCTGCAGTAATAAAAGCACATTTATCCTCACTGAACACACACACACACACACACACACGTATCCAGTCCACTGTAGATTTGCATGAACTGTCGTAGTATTTGATTTCATGTTTGGTTCAATGTGAAGTATTTTTGCCTGTGTAACATTTCATGTGGTTAAACTCCATCACTTTGCATTCATGAAGCTGCAAAAACACGACACGTTTACGTTAGGAAACGTGCGTTTTGTCGCATTTGTGGATTTATTTGAGGCGCAAGAGACGAGGCGAAGTCTGCAGCTTCATGTTTGCATCCAGTGGAGTCGCCGCATAAAGTGCTACTCGTCGTTTTGTCTCTTATTGTGAAGAAAATGTGCTGTCTTGATCTGTGTGTGCGTGTGTGCTTATATTCTACATTATGTTGCATTGTCTCCATCATGTAGACTTCTTGAGAATAGTGCAATCCTGGATCAGTACGAACGGGCGTCACTGACATATGAGAAAGCGGAGCGGAGATTTACACCAGCATGATGCTGATGCTGATGA
>JASSRZ010000002.1:5040261-5056026 GCA_032164315.1 Malacoctenus gilli
CCCCCCCCCCCCCCCCCCCCCCCCCCCCCCCCCCCCCCCCCCCCCCCCCCCCCCCCCCCCCCCCCCACGGACGGACCCGGAGACGGGCAGACAGGACGAGACGAGGCGGAGAAGAGCGCAGCGGGAGAAGATGAAGGAGGGACGGCAGAGCGACACGGAGGGGCTGACGGAAAACGAGACAAAACGAGATGAAGGAGGAGGAGGAAAGCGGAGTTAAGGCGGCTCGGGTTTTTTTCTGCCCGGGATAAAAGGGACGCGGCTTCCTCGCTGCTCCCCAAAATCTCTAAATCCCCCCTTAACTTTTCCAGCTTCAGAGAGCTCGTTCACAGAAATCCCCCCCCCCAACGCTGTCGCCCCTCAGACGAGCGGATGCTGCTCGGCTCCTGACAGGCGTCGCCCTCAATTAAAGACCGATACCGGCTGTAAACACCTCGTACTGTTTCATCTTTTGGCTGCTGACAAAGTCAACATTACACATTTTAAGAGAAAACAACGAGATGCTGATTAGCATGAATAAAATGCCTGACGCTTTTATTTTGAAGGCTCCTGCTTTTGATTTTTGGTGTGTTTGGCTTCACTGTGTTGTGAATATAGACGTCTAAACATACCTGATGAAAGTTAAAGTCTATTTTCAGTCAGTAAAGCTGGACGGAACCAGGAGGAAGTTCTTCTATTTTCTGCTCATATTCATAAAACTGGAGGTTCTTGCTGCCTTGTGCAACCTTAAGAGAAGCAAAATAAACCCCCAGTGTTATTTTCTAAGTTTAGTTTCTCCTTAAAGTGTGTAGAAAAACTCCTCAAGTCCGATTCACCGTTAAATTTACCGTTGAAGGTGGAAAAAGCAGCGAGGGATAAAGAATCAACTGTCGGCGTCTGTGAATAATTAATGCGGTTAAAAAAAAAAAAAGAAAACCCGCCGCGTTTTTTTTTTTATCGGAGGACGAGTGAGCCGGAGCGCTTTGGTAAAGTGGCCTTTCACGTCCCTCCGTTGTCTTCCAAAGCCGCTCCCGCCAACGAGGCACATTCTCCAGACACGGCGCTCCCGTGAGCCGTGCCCTTTACCGGCCGGAGACAAAGCGCGCCTCAGCGTGCGACGGCGGGAGCGCCCGGAGGACGCGTGGCGGGATCCCGGTGAATAACGAAGCGCTTGTTATTCCTGATGAATAACTTTTCATTCTCCTTCGGAATAAACTCGCAGGAGGAACCGGCCGCTCGGCCAGCGGCCGCGTGGCGCTCCGCCAGCAGCCGGCGCCTCATTCTGGTGATTTACAGGATTCGAGAGTGAAGGTGATTATTTTTTTTTTGGGAGGACGTGGTCATTCGGAGCGGAATACTGTGGCGGGACTTTGGTCGGAAAGGGTCTTTTGTTATGGCGCATTAAGTCCGCTCGGGTTCTGGGCCTCGCTGATAAAGAGATTGTTTGCAGCGGAAGACAAACTCGGAAGTCCGGAGGTGTTTGCCAGGAGGGTCCATTTCTCAGCGGCGCCGGCGAACGCGCCGGTCTGATTATGCCGCTCGTGAAACGGGAGAGCGTTTCTATTCTGCGGCGGCTCCATTGTGCTTGCCGAGGTCCCCGGAGGAGCGAGTCGCGTTCAAGAGTCGTGCTGACTCTCTGCCTGCGCCGCTCCCGTCGCGCTGCCCTGTTGGGACCCGAGCGGAGTGTTTCAAGATTCTCCGGGAAGGGATGTGTTGTTTCCCTCGCCTTCTGCATCGAAAGGAAGAGAGAGAGAGAGAGAGAGAGAGAGAGAGAGAGAGAGCTCAAACGCTAAGAAACACCAAAGCGCTGAAAAACACACACCCCAGTGTACACACATTTTAAGGTGTGTGTGTGTGTGTGTGTGCTTTGTGTTGTGGGGAAGCAGAGGAGCTTTTAAACCCTGCAGCGTCATGCGATGTAGGCCGAGACTCGTCTGCGAAACAGAAGCTGTCAGAGGCAAAGAGAAACGGAAATAAACAAACAAATCCCCGAGAAAAAGGAGCCACGCTGAGTAAAATAAGCCGGGAAAAAAATCTCCCCGCGTACAAATTTGAGGAATATTAATCGACGGCCGCTCAGGTGTTCGCGTCGGGCCTCCGGGGGTCAGGAGGGCGGCGGGCCGGCGACAGGAAAGGATCGCGTTTCACTTTCTCAGAGCGGCGCCTGGCTCCGGGTTTTGACCTGACTCGAACCTTGACCCCCACCCCCACACACACACGCACGCACGCACACACACCTCAGCTGCCCTTTCAGTGCAGACACTCGGACGTAAAGCATGAACGTGCAGGCGTTCCAGCTCCTGAAGGCGGGCAGCGGGGAGCCGTCGAGGAGACGAAGAGCTGTATTTTTCCTGGTAATGAGGACGAGCTGAGAGCGTTTAAACGCAGGATGAAACAGATCGTGA
Source organism: Malacoctenus gilli (assembly GCA_032164315.1). NCBI lineage: Eukaryota > Metazoa > Chordata > Actinopteri > Blenniiformes > Labrisomidae > Malacoctenus > Malacoctenus gilli. Next base: position 5,042,643 of record JASSRZ010000002.1, read on the forward strand.
TGCAGGAAATCTTGGCCGCTGTTTTTGACTTAAGCCTCGGCAGAAGTCTTGAGACGGACGCGGCGGGGGAGGGAGGGAGGGAGGGAGGGGGGCGGGGGACTCCCACGCTCGGGCGAAATTTCCTACGGACTTGCCCTTCCACAACACTTTGTTGCAGCGCTCTTGTTGTCATTAAAAATAGACCTCTGGCCCCGTGAAGCCGGGGCCGCCCAGCATCCCGATCTATTTTGTGCGCGGCGCTCTTCCCCAAAGGCTCTCCGGCTAGAAAAGTCCTCCCTCCGTCGGCTGCAACAGTTGAGGCCAAAAGGGGAGTCCTTCCTGCAGGGTTGACATCTTTTTATTGACTCCAGAAAAGCAGCGGCAGAAGTTGCGCGGCGCCGTGCGAAGCGGCGGCAACTCGTGCCGGAGACCATCGAGCAGCTGATGCTCGGGAGGTAATTGCCCGACTGCAGATTGTTTAGTTCTCCTCGTGCAGCTTTTGAACGCTTCTGTGGGTGTTCCAGAAACTTCATCGGCTGCTCGAGATGTACGCAGATTATTTTTAGAGGAAAAAGGGGGGATGTTTTCTTTCCTTCCCTCTCCTGCAGCCCGATTACACCTCCCGCCATCCCTCCTTCACTCTGCTCGGAAAACCGCAGCGTTTCACGCGGCTCCGTGTTCGTCCCCGGAGGGAAATAACCTTCCTCGCTTGCCTTCCTTATATGTGGGAAGGTCAGAGTGCGCGGTCGGGATGCAGTAACTTTCCCAAGGACGACAACAACAACAAGAAGCCCGGATTTCACCGGCAGTTTTCCGTATGGATGCGGACGCAGCTGCCTGCAGGAGCAGCGTCACGGCTGAACCTGCGGTGGTCTTCACGGCAGGGCTGAATCCCACCTTTCCAGCCTCATTTCATGTAATTCAGACTTTCTGTGTTTGCGTTCGAGCTTGTTTATCCACGAGTAGAGTTACTTCCCACATATGTGCCGCTCGCTGCCGATGAAGGTCTCCTTCGCCGTCTCTCTCGTCTCTGGGAGAACGCGAATCGGCGACATTCAGCGCCGGCGCTTTTCTTCCCAGTTTATCGCGAGCTGCAGAAGCCAATTAGGTGTTTGGCCAAACAATTAATAACACCGTGAGCGCACGTCCCGAAAAGGTTTCCGTCGTGTCCATATTTATCCAGCACGCGTGATTACAGGGAGCGAGGTGAGCAATGTTAATTACGGTCTACATTCACACGATTTACCGCCATTGTGGCGGCGGCTGGACGTATCTACAGAAACAATTACGCACGCCGCGCTCTTATTTCTGCCTCGCCGTCTGGGCTGTAATTTAACCGTGCCTCTGATTGGCTGTCTGCTTCCACACAGTCTGTCACTCAAACGCTACCTGCCCCCCCCCGAAACGGAGGGGACTCGGTGGGATGATTCATGCAGATCACCCAGCTGCATCGCGCCGTGAAAACAGAACTGGTCCCCGCGTTTCTGAGAAAACGCTCGCAGAGGGAAGCATAAATCCAAGGCCGGACGCGGGACGACGGTGGGAACGCCGGCGCGTGAAGCGGCTGTGGCGGCGGCGACTCCGGAGGTTAAGGAGTAAGCGCGCCGTGGAGTGAAGCACACCTGCGGGCCACATGTGGACGGCTCCTCCCGCCCCCGCCAGCGTCCCCGGGTGGAAAACTCCGTCGTCATCATTATAGCGAAGGGTGGAGGGGATCATTAAGTCATTATTTATGTGCTCTCTGCTGTTTTATCACCTCCAGACACAGTCGCGCAGCGCAGACACCCACACTCGCAGCCCCACAAGAACAGCATAATTGTATGAGGCAGCCAGGGGGTCCCGGCTAATAGAAAAAGTGCAGCATTAACAGTCTGGGCCAGCTGGAGCGCCGACTCGCCCGCCTCCCCCCCCCCCTCCCCTCGGTACGCTCGTTTACACCTCGTGTTGTTTATGTTTGTTTACGCGCTGCTCCCGGGCCGAGGCCTCGCTTCCCGATGTTCCCGGGCTGAAGGATGTGGCGGCGGAGCGGAAGTTTTTACAGGTCATTTCCCTCCTTTACAGCCGTGCCGCTTTTGCTGAATGGGCCCGGTTAAAAGCGCGCCGCGAACGGAGCACTTTAGGCGTCCTCGCGCTCAATTCCGGCATCTTCCATTTTTCAGGGAGGTGAAGGCAGCCGCCGCCGCCGTCGTCGGAGGTGTTTCTGTGCGGGCCGCTTTATTCCCGCCTCCATATCTTTTGTGCTCGGCGTCGAGTTCGGATCGATTTTCAGCCGTTCTGTCGTCATTTCGCGCCGCGAGCGGCTTTTACAATTATGAGATTGCGGCTCACAGTCAACAAAGCCGAAGGGGGTGGGGGGGGGCCGGGAGTGTTGGTGCCAACAGGCGGGCAGGGTGGGGGGGGACTGGCGAGTTAAACAGAGGTGCTCTGTGCTGCACCTGGAGTGGCAGTGGCGGTGTGGAGTCAGCTCCGTGGACGCCGCCGACCGCCGTTTCCTTCCCCTTCGGCGTTGCTTTTCCAGCTGCGCCCGACCGCTTCACCCCGACGCCGTCCCCCTCGGTGTTTCCCGATTCAATTACCTCCATGAGACCCGACACAAAATGTGCGCTTGAGCCGCCGAGACGCGCGGAACGACATTTTTACGGCGTGCGTGGTTATTTATGGCGATCCCAGCCTGTGCTATTCCCCGGACGCCACATCTCAAGGCCGTGTCGCTTTCTGCGAAACGGCTCCCAGACTCCTTTCTTCCGTCTTTGCTCTCCGCTCCGTTAATCCTCTCCGCTCTCCTCCTCGCTCATCGTTCCTTTTGTTCCCGTCTCGCCTCCTTAACACCTCGCTCCCCTCTACTCCAACCTCCTCCTCCGTCCTCAAGTTGGCGGCGTTCGCCCCCCTCCACTCCTGCATCTGCTTCGACCCTTTGTTCCTCCGTTCCTCTCATTACCGCCGGCCTCGCTCCGGTAATCCACCTCGAGTGACCCTCGACGGCGTTCCCGCCCCGCCTGGCTCTCGAGTCCTTCCTGCCTTCGCTTTAAACGCGCGGGTCAGAGCGGAGAGCGAAGGCCGGTCGCTTTATCCAGTTTCAGCCGGCCGGACAGCTGAGGGCTCCGGTGCCACCGATAAATTATTGGCCGATGCACAGAAATACACGCAGTCACACGCTGCGTTCTTATATATGGACGCGTGTATATTTGCACGTCCTCGCCTGGAAAGTCATGTAACGGATGCGGCCGTCCGGACTGCAGGCATGTTGGGCTGGAGAGACGCAAAAACAACCCCACAAAGCGAGTCGGAGTGAGCGTGTGACGAATCACCTTCGGGTGTCTGAGAAGGTGTCGCCGAGTTTGGCGTCGAGACATAAGACTGTAAATGAAGTTGTACTTGCTAAACTCTCGCTTAGAAGTAATAAAGTGTAAAAGTAAAGGTGGAGAAATGGATTCGGGCGGCGCGTCGGTGTGAAACGCGCGCAGCTGGCGTGCCGACATGTCAGAGGTTCAGCAGAGACGCCGTAACCCAAGAAAGCTGGCGTGATCCAGAGCGGCGCGCCGGTGAGGTTTCTGTGCTGCCGACTATTTCAGTTCCTGGTGAAATGAAGGCGGACGCGCTTCTTGCTTGAAATGAACGGATCACAGAGAAACCAGCTTCTCGAGGCGGCAAAGCCAGCGTCATTTTCCGGTTCCCGATCCAAAGCCGGATAAAACGGCGCGACCGATGGATGGATGGAGAAGAATTTGTAGTTCCTTGGTCCTTAACGACGGAAGAACCCGTCACACGCTGGCATGAAATATCTACAGTTGTTGATTCCTCATGAAGACGTCGCCAGACTCTCGGATTCCCTCCCAGCTGATGGCTTGATCGAACCTCCTTGTCTGCGTCCTTTCCTCCTCGTATTACTGTGATTTTCTGCGAGACGATCACAAAAGAAGCGCCGTCCTAAGCCGCTTAATATGACTGTTCGTCTTGTCATTTGTCGCCCTCCATTTACGCCGATAAATCCAATTTCACAGACACGCAGGTTTGTTGAAGCTGTCACCTGTTTGCCAGCGACGTCCCTTCCGCGCTCGTTCCTCTGAGTTGTCTTTAAGTCGTGGTTTACAGGAAGTGAAACCGCTGCCAGGGACGACGGACCTCAATCGAGGAACGAACGGACCCAAATGCCTCTTTGTGAGATAACGACTGACGAGCAGCAGCTCCTCGCGGAGCCACGCGTCAGTCGCTCGGCAGATGAAATAACTTTATCGCGACTTTCAAACCAGGAGGGCAGCGGCTGTTAATTCTTGTTATTATCGATCCTCTGGCTGATTGTCTCCGGATTGATTGGCTCTTTGAGAACGTTCCCAATGACTCCGGCGATCCTATCGGCTCTCATCGACCTTTTTGTCCAAACGTCGCGAGATAACATCCAGTAAAAACACACAAAAACTCTGCGTTGTTGCTGATTTCAAGTTGTACGCCAAAACAGCAGCGTGTGTCTTGAATTATAGTCGGTATAACTCGGCGTAACTCGCCACAGTTGAGCTTTTCTGAGGCAAAATACTCGTAAGTACTTCTTAAAACATGTTGGAAAGACCTTAAAATGTCCTAAAATTCAAAGAGGTTCACCGAAAAAATGGAAGCCGCAAATAAACACCGAGAGAAGTGGGTCGCGTGCACACAGAGGAAGAGGCATTTCACCAGTAACAGATACATTTAGGTCAGGTAGACAGCTGCACACACACACATTTTACGCTGGAGGTTGAGGGTAGTAAAGGGAGCCTCTCAAGCACACACACTCACAAAAACACACGCACACACACAGCAACATCTGTTTTTGGCCTACAATCAAGCCCAGCTGGACCTCAGGGCTGGTGTGTCAACAACGCTGAAGACCACACATTAAACGCGGCAGCGTTCTGGAGGCCTCGGCGTGGCGGCGAGGGGACTCCGACCTGTTATTGTTCCCGTCGCCAAACGCTGAAGTGTCTCCAGATTTGGTCCTCCCGCCGCGTTGTTTGTAGGTCAGTTGACCAACGTTTGAAGGCGTCATGAATATGCATCGCGAGGACGAGTTCTCTTCATTTCATCTGCAACACGAGGAACCTAAACATAGAAAGTGAATTAATATATGAGAGTTAAAAGCGCTGATTTGGGGCTTTGAAGTCGCGCTTTCAAAGGCGTCGTGAAGCCGCGCGGTTCAGAGGGGGCAGCGTTGCACTCCGCCGTATATTTAGCCGCGCGCTTAAATTAGAGCCGTCACAACTGGAGACGCATGCCGTCGCCTCTGCGTGCGCGTCCGTCTCTTGATCCAGCGGGGACGCTGATGGAGCCGCTGATGAGCCGGGATTGTTGTCGCTGCCGGCCGGCAATCTGGGAGGAGCTGTGGGAGCGTGTAAGAGAAAGGCGAAAATGAGTATGTAAGGGGGGGGAAGCGGGACAGAGATTGCCTCCGTGTGTGTGTGTTTGTGTGCGTTTGTCCCCCTCGGTGTACGCACGCGGATGTTTGCGTGGCCTCGTCCTTGTTGCGAGCCTTCGTCTCAGCCAGCAGAGCACGAGGCGCCGGGCCCGGACCTGCCTCATCAAGTTAGCAGAGCAGCCTGCAGCTATGACGGCTACGAGAGCTCCTGCTGGCCCCAATGGATCCTGCAGCGTCTCACTCTGGTCCCGGAAACCTTGGAGTCCCCCCCCCTCCCCCCCTCCCGACACACACATCTCATAAACACCCACAGCCAGCCTCAAGTTCACACACACACCTGCTCTCCCGCTGTATACCTGCTGACACATGCATTCTTATAACAATTATAGACCAAGCGCCCGCCTGCGAGCAAGACAGAGGAGGGAGTTTTTTGATAATTCTATCTTTGTAGTTTTCCCCAGACGGAAAAAAAAATGTAAAAGATATACCGCGTTGGAGAGATGTGGCAATTTGCGGCTGTGCGAATCTGTTTGATGTGTGATTTGTCACGACAGAAAGTATTTGTGATCAGACGAACTCCTTTTTTCTCCCTTTTTTGGGGGGGAAGCTCGCAGGGAGACAGACGGGAAGTGCGTCCTGGCGCTCGGCAGCCTTTAATCGCCGCCGCTCTCTCAGTTTTTTGGGAGTGACGACACGCTATCAAAGCGATTTCTGTTTGTTACGCGGCTCATTTGGGTCAATTAGAGGCAGACGTGTGGTGCGTTGTCAGTGTTTCGGGGGCTCGGTGTCGCCGTACCCCGATGACTCGCTGTTATATCTCTGACTGGGATTTCCGCAAATGTTTGTCCTAAAGAGGCGTGAGAGTTCAAGCTGCTGCTGTTGTTGTTTACGGCTCTGTATTTGTCATGTTTGTGTTGCTTTTGTGCCACTAAAAGGGAGGCAACGCTTTGTTTTTTCTTTGGATCATCAGCGCTCGACTTCATGCTGCGAAATTTAGTTTGAACCGTGCAAAACTATAATTATCCTAAACGATCAAACGGCGGCAATAAGACTCGCAGCAATGAAGCTGGAGTGATTGTTTCACAGTGATGTATATAAATAAACCAGTAAACAAATAGAAATAGAGGAATAACAGATGGAAAACGTGCTAAACTTGGAGAATTGTCCAAATCTCATTAATTTAAAAGGTTTTATTAGCGATAAAATAATAACTTGTATTTTTGAGAGCACAAGTCGTGAACGTGTGGTTGCTTGTGTGTGTTGTGATGCAGTCTCTCTCTGAAACGCCTTCAAAGCCTCATTGAGAATCAATGTTTTCTTGCTTGTTTTCACCCGCTGAGGCGACTGTGCGTCTTTCACACGCGGACGCCGTAAATCGTCGGCTCCGACTCGTATTCTTGCAGCTTAGGCTGAACAGCGGCCCTGACCAGGTGTGCTTTGCATAACTGAATGAGTAAAAGGCTGTTTTGGGTTTATTATTTGGCCAATTAAAGCCTCCCGAACACCTTTTTCTCGTGGCTTGACGTGATGAATTTTGCATGAAAACACCCAGAGGTGCAAAACATGTTCACCAAACCTCTGATTATCCCCTGAACTCGGACCAGAGCGTCGGCAGCGCCGCTGAAATCACGCGGTGCTGAGCCGACGATGCGTTCGCTGTCTCAGAGTTTCAGGGTAATTAGAGCTTCCTGCAGTCGTTTCTCGCACCTTCGCCTCAGTGTGAAGCTGACCTCAACACTTGATCAGTCACAACGAGATCAGATCAACTTTATCGATCCCGACATTCACGTCGAAGAACGGCGAAGCTCTTTAACAGCTGCCAGTCGAATCACAATTACTCGGAAGCACGTTCACCAGATCTTAATGCAGCTCTCTCACATCTGGCTGATGCTCAGTCCGCCTAATCGAGGCCGACGCCGATCACACACGTCGCAGCCGCGCATCTGTGCGCTGGAGGACCGTCGCACACACCTGCTGTCTTTGTTTGTCCTCTCCGGTCTCCGTGCGGTCCTGCAAACCCGCCGTCCGACCTGCGCCGCCCGCTCTACGTCCGTCCGTCCCTCTAATGCGGCACGTTGATGATGTAGCAGCACGCCGGCGGAGTGGATTAGCTGTGCAGTTCACGCGCCCCCTCTGAAGTTTCGGGCTTTTAAAGGAGGGCAGAGTGTCACCGATCAGAGACTGTGTGGGAGCGTGATGGTGAGACCTGATTAGGAGGAGAGCGGCGTGGTGCGTTCAGGGAGCAGCATCAGTAATGACACGCGCCGAAAATCTGCTTCAGCTTCACTTTTCTCTTCAACGTCTCTTCTGCAGAGTTCGGCAGCACTTCAGCCACGTTCCCCCCCCTAAACTCCATGAAAGGTTTGTGTAGAGGTTCGTGTAGTTTGGTTCCCCCCTCCCCTTCGTGCAGGAGCGACGCCCTCGTTTGGCCCGCGTTTCTCCCTGGCACTTCGTCAGCGACGATTCGCCACCGCCTCCCGTGACCTTCCGCTTGGCATTTACAGAGGAAACCTACCTGCACGGGAGGCTTTGTCACTGTGGTTAATGAGCACACGGTGAAGGACAAGCCGCTCATTAAGCCTTTGGACCTAAGCATGTAGATAATGACACGTATTGAGGTGGCGGAGCTAATGACGGGCTGCGGACTCGCTCCGTCCAGCTGCGTTGACTCGGCCCACCGTCGGTTAGGAGGTAAAACACGGCGCGTCGGAGCCGCGCCGGCGATCGCTCGCGCTTCGCACCGAGGTTAATAAGCTGTTCTTGCCGAGGTACGGCGCAACCTTTAAAGCGCGTCGGAGCAAATAAAGTTTCCCGGTCTGCAGGGATCCCAACAAACAAAGTTGGCCGTTTTGATTGACGCTTCCAGTGTTTCGTTGAATCTCATCGGGCGCGGCGGCTAAAACAGCCGACGGTTGCCGTCCCCCGGAGAGAAGCCCATTACACGGAATTCCTGATGCAGCCACATAATGATGGATAGCTCCACATCTATTAATATCAACAACTGCTGCCCTCGCCGCCTCCTCCCCCGCTCCCGCAGTTTCCCCCTCCGAGAGAGTGTCGGGAGATGCGTGTTGTTGTGGTGGTGCTTCTTCTTCTTTTTTTTTTTAAGAAGCGCCCGGCGCCTCTCTCAAGGGGAAAATACTGTGGATCACACAGAAGGAAATGCAATTACCGCCTCCCAGCAGAATCCTAATCACTGAGCCCTGATGTTAAAAGTTAGCCTCTTCAATGCGTGGAGTTTCAAAGACGCGGCACAAATCATTTGATTTACTTACTCCCATCTTCACAGGATGTAAATAAGCTTATTAACCAGCCGGCTTTAATATGTGCGTCCCGTGACCTCGAGTGGAGCTCGCCACTTTATTCAAATGGCGTCTTTAAAGACTCGCAGTGAAATAAGCGCACGTGCGTGCGTGCGTGCGTCTGTGTGTGTGTGTGTGTGTGTGTGTCACACCTGTGTAAACAAACCAAACTTCCCGTGACGAGTTAACTTTCTGCTGGAGAGAAACGCGCGCAGGTGCTCGGATGCGTGACGCCATATGTCGCTCTGCACCACGTATGTGTAATGTGGGCATTATACGTGTAGGACTGCAGAGTCAATACAGCTCCTAATTGCGCCACTGACTAATAAAGTCTTCCCCCCCCGGATGCCGAGTGGGAATCAAACGGCCAATTAAAGCCTTTCGCCGTCGGCTGCTTCAGCGCGAACGGAGCAGGACTCGCTGAAGTCGCTCCAGACTTGGGCTGAAGAGTTTTCTTCCACGCAGCCTCCAACGGTCCACAGACGCCGCCAGCTGCCCGAGGCGAAGGCGTGCGGGTCAGCTCCGACGGTGGCCGCGAGTCTCCGGCATCTCGATGCGCGGGAAGAAAGTCCCGCGTCCGCGCGCTCCGTCTCGCGGGCCGCAGGGCGGCGTCTCCCACTCGGCTCCTCTCTGTTGTTCCGCTTCGCCCCTGGGAGACGAGCCGGAGGAGACGGCGGCTCGCGCCGGGCATGCCGACGCACGCACACAAAGGCCACCGCCGGCGCATCCTTCTCCCGCTCCTCCTTTTCGTTGCTGCTGCAACTTTCCGCGATCGCGCCTGCATCTGGTGTTAACGGGACAAATTACAAAGGCCAGCCACTCAACAGACACACGCAGATGCACACACACCCGGGTAATTAATTGGTTCCAGTGGAGCCGAGAGCTAATTTACTATCCCTCCTGCCACATTTCTTCACGTACACAAAGACGACGACGACGACGCCTCTCAAGGCAGCTTCCTTATGGCTCCCTTCCCATCTGTACGTCCCCGACGTGCATCGAAATATATGTGTGTGTATCTGTGTGTGTGTGTGAGACTTTTTTCCTGCCAAAGCAGTGGTTGTTGTTGTTGTTGTTTTTGCTGGCATATAATTACTGTGCTGTTGGACTTGGCAGCCCGGTCGGCTTGTTATCTCCAATGTGTTGATTGCAAGAAACATGTGGGAAGATTGATTACAGCACACTTCTCTCGGCTCCTTTGCTGCTTTTGGTTTGAACAATTAGGTTTTGTTTTGTTTTTTATCAACTGGAGGTGCTGAAATAATGTCATTTCTTTCAGCAATATAACGAAAATCCAAGAGTGCTGAAAAACAATAAGTTGTCACGCGTTGACCACTTCAGCTTTTGCCCACAAGTACAGAAGTAATTAACGCCGTCGGTGGCGCGCTGCGTGTGTACGCCGCTGTTTGGTTAAATTTAGCGATCCAGCTGTCCCCCCCCCCCCCCCCCAACGCGTCTCGTGTCTAATCTGATCGTTTACACGCCGAGCGCCACGGCGGCGCTTTCAGCTCTCCGCCGCCGATGCGAAACGTCGGGTTGTTTCAGCTTCAAGCTCACGTACAGGAAACCGTTTTGAGCCCCGCGTTTTTATCTGATCTCCATCCTCCATAATGTGCATTTTGCTGCGGTTGCGCGTGTAAACAGAAGGGGGGAAAACATTCTGACAGGAAACAAACAGCAGCTGGAAATACACTCAGACGGTTGAGCTGCTGCGGCGGGTTTTCCGAAGGATCCCGAGGAGCTTTGTAAAATATGAATGAAACGGAGAAACCACGTCGTCGTGATATTAAACGATACTTCTATCAATGATACTTGAGCCGTTTAGCTCCCTTTTCTAATGGAAACCAACTGCATTCCGATGTATCCGAGTATTAAAACATCCCGCGCTGATGGGCCATTAGTGTCCATTTGGTAGCACATTCGTGGCGAGGAGATCAATGAGGATCCAGCGAAGAGACGCTCCCAAGCTGCTTTTACGACTTTGCAAATAGCCGTCACGCAGATTCGTTGTCGACGTGTTTTCCATCGAGGCTCGTTCGTCGGAGCCGAAACGCGAACCGCCACCAAACGCTGTAATCCCGAGTACCTCCGAAAAAGTACTCGAGTACATTCTGACCTTCCGGCGGGGGTGAAAAAGTGCCCGATAATGCTGAGATCTAATATTTGAGTCGATGCACTTTCTGGCGCTCCACCTCTGCAGCAGAAGGAGCACAAACAGTTGGAGACTCGGCACTTTCGCGGCAAGTGTAACCGGAGAGACTCGACCTCCCCTGCAGAGGAATCTCTCCGTGAGAGATTTCATCCATCATCTGGTGTCACCGCTAACGCCGGTGATTGATTATGATATTAGTAATTGGATGATTCGAGCCGCGCTCTGTTCTCCGCGCAGAACAAAAAAGAGAGAAGAGAAAAAACTCCGTCCTGACTGATTCCTCGTTGCGTGGGGGGAATTTTTACCCTCGGATGGCTGCAATTTTCTCCTCTTGTACCGTCTGGTTAACACGGCGGCCGTGTTTTGGTGACCTTTTCAGAGTGTAGATCAGCGAGCCGCTGCCGCAGTTAGTCGTCAGCCTGGATGGCGGCGGAGCAGCCGGCGCCCTCGCTCTGTTTTAACACCTCAGAGGTTCGGGGTCTATTTGCATGAATGGCAAGTAGCAACTGGGTTTTGGGCTCTGCCTCTGCACACAGCTGTAGACAGTGATAGTGTAATTTTGCACCCAGTCAGACGTTGGGCTACCTGTTCGCCAAGCATGTAATTAAAGCTTTAAAAATGTCACCATTCCTCAGTGGTGGGCTTTATGCCCCTTATCACCGCAGCCCCAGGTGAGCGTGCAAGTGCCGGTGTGAGCTTAATGTTTTTATTCCCCCCCGTCTGTGTGTGGGGGTGTGTGGGGGGGGGAGGTTATTTGTCCACGCCGGGGACGTTTCCATTTCCAAAATGTTTCCCATAAAACCAGCGCCGCATCGGGAGAAGGCTCCCGTCCACGTGAAACCGCTGTCGTTTACAAGTCCAGCGTGCAGGTGGCGAATCGGCTCCGAGCCTGGGCGAAGAAAATAGCTACCTAAAAAGCGAGGAGAGGAAGCTACAGAGAGTTGCGAATTAAAAAAAAACTTGAGTTTCAACGACTGAAGTGTGAATTTTGGAGGATTTCGGCGCACGTACGGGAGCGGGAAGCAGCGCTTTGTCCTGGAATGATGAATTTCCCGTCCAGATGGAGACGCAGCAGGATCCTTTCCAGGATGCATGAAAAAACCCGACAAAAACCCTCTTTGCAGCTTGAGTCTTGATCTGCCTCTTTCGTGTGGCTCCTCTGAAGCCCGTCTCCGTGTGGGCGGGGCCTATAGGTCGCGGCGTATTGTGGCTATCTTTGCACGGCGGCCTTGATCAGGCGTCATATCACACGGCTCCGCTCCTCTCGTGCGGATGGGCCCTCCTGATGCACCAGCGGAGAACAAAGGCTTTGAAGTCGGCGCGATCTTTGATGCCGAAGCATCACCAAAGCAGCTAAACGTTGAGGAAGTGACAGAAGGATCTTCAAACATCCACAAGGGGACTATTTGATCGTCTCCGTAGTGGTGGGGGCGAGGGGGGGGGGGCACAGTTGCAAATCAGTGGTGTGTTTTTGGAGTTGGCGCTCAGCAGGAGCCGTGCAGCCCGCGTCAGCAGCGACCTTGGCTCTGAAAGGATCCACCTCACGCCGGCTCGCCGTCGCCACGGCGACTTTGTATCACCGGGCTGAAGCCGTTATGGAAATATCAGCTCTCAGTGAGACGCAGTTTTGGGTGGACGGCGCCGACAAGCTCCGAGTGTCGTCTCTCTCCGAGCGTTAAGCCACTCCGGAGCCGCAAAGTTGTTGTGACAACTTGGCCCCTGTGAACAGCGCTTCCTTGACACTGAGAGCAGCTCAGACTGTAGCCTCGGGGTCCGGGGCGACGTGTCGGAGCCGCTGTCTCGAGCGCCGCTCACCGCCGCGGTCGGCGCTCTCTTCCCCTCCCGTTTTCGCACGTCGGCAGTGTTATACTGACATCTCTCACCAGTGGCAACAGTCCGGCGGAGGAGGTTGAGGCGAGTTCGGGGAAGGGACGGTAATCGGCAGTGAAAGGCGCGCTGCTTCCTGTTGCTCCTCCGTCCAGGCCGTCGTGTTGTCATGTTTGTCTTTTGAAGCGACTTCAAAGTCCGTCTCACTTTTGGGAGTCTCACCTCGGTACCGCCGGGAGCCGGCGGTGCCGAAACCTGCGAGTCCCTTAAGAGCTGCGAAACATTCGTGTGATGTCAGCGTTTCAAAGACAAACGAAATGTAATGAAATCTGTAGAAACCAACGTTGGCGGCGGTTGAATCATGTCAAGTTCGGCTCACAGAAGGAATGCAAACAGCTGTAAAGGGTTGAAGCATTCCTGGTAAACCGAGAATGACGCAAGCCAATCGAATTGGTGGAAAAAAAAGTGTTTTTTATGTCACGTTGAGAGATTTTGCTGGCTTGTTTCCGAGGAAATACTTATTTATTTCCTGCAGAAGCCCAGGGAGACGGACCCTCAAGTGCGAGTGTTGGTTCCTCCTTCTGTCGAATCTTTGGGAAATCAGTCCAAACCCCCTCCGGGGGGGGGGCACTCATGTTTCCCTAAATCGCAGCAGTCGTCGTCCACCAAATCAAATAAACCAACTCAGATTAATTAGCTGGATATCTGACATGTTGGAGAGGAAAAGCGCTGCCGAGT
>JASSRZ010000002.1:5077438-5091348 GCA_032164315.1 Malacoctenus gilli
CACTCTCTCTCTCTCTCTCTCTCTCTCTCTCTCTCTCTCTCTCTCTCTCCCTGTCCCTCTCCCTCTCCCTCTCTGTCTCGCTCTCGCTCTCTGTATCTCTCTCTCTCTCTCTCTCTCTCTCTTGTTCTCTCTCTCGCTCTCTCCACCTCTCTCTCTCGCTCTCTCTTGCTCTATCTCACTCTCTCTCGCTCTCTCTCGTTCTCTCTCTCTCTCTCTCTCTCTCTCTGGGGGACAAGGTTAAGCTCCACAAGACGTTTGGGGGGGGGGCTTTATGTCCATGAGACCACTCGATGAGTGTTTGGTGACACACTGAAATCAAAGGACGCCCCACTGAGGCGGCAGACGCCCAGATTTCAGGCTTCGTTCCGAGACGAGGACGCAAAGCGCTCGCATCCGAGCGCCTCGGTCCGTGTCGGAGGATTTCTTGAGCGAGCGACCTCATCAATCAAGGACAGCTGGAAGCCTTCTTGATTTCCTCTCGGCTGACGGCAGCAGCGCTCTTTTCTTTGCTCCACAGCAGGTAAAACGGTGGAATCAGCCAAAACATGGGGAACTTGCACCAGGACGCAACCGACTGAGAGAGTTCAGGACTTAAATTTGACGCTTTTATGAGTTAAAACAACAAATAAATGCCGTTCAGCGAAAGTGCAGCGTATTGATCTCCGGCCTATAATTAGATGGAGTGGCTGGCTGGTTGTAATTAGTTGCAGATGACCACACTTGTTCCTTGTTCTCCTCCAGCGACTGAGTTCTTTACTCAGGTGGTCTTTGTTGTATCTGGGAGCCTGCCGCTCCTCAGCGGACGCCGGCCTGTGATTACAGGATTTACTCGAGTGTGGCAACAATAATTTGCACCTGCGAGCGGCGCGGCACGGAAAGGCCACAGTGGCGGAGCGCTTTATTGTCTCTTGCGTGTTCGGCTTTTGGCGTAAGCCTCCATTTCTCTCAGTAAAAGTGTGCAGAGTTTGATTTCCATCGATAGATCAAAGTGATCGGAGCCACAGAGCTGCAGCTGGGTCCAATGTCTGCTCCGTCAGGCCAGAATCGGAGTCGAGCGTCTTGAGAGAAGCCAAAACAGCCTTTTGAAGTCTGATAATTCACCCGCACAGCTTTCACCGCGGGTCGTAAATGCGCCGCTCTGATTGGCTCTCAGTCTTTGTGTCTTTTTTTCCCCTCTTTTTCAGAGATGGAGCCGTGGATGTCCAGGTTCAAAGCAGATGGCACGGTGGATTACTCGCAGCTGACCTTTGACCCCGGCCAGAACGAACTGATCGTGGGTGCCAGGTAAAGGCTTCTCCTCCGGCCGTCCCTCCTCTTCCTCTGGTGGCTTCTCCCCTTCATCGCGCCGTCTTTCATTTGTGTTTCACGGCGCGTTTGTTGATGCACGTCATGAGTAATGATCAGTTTCTCTATTGATGTTTTCAAAAGCCAAAGAGAAATGGCTGCTGGGATTGTTTCCAAGTCCTTTGTCTGTAAAGCCAAGCCAAGTGTGTGTGTGTGTGTGTGTGTGTGTGTGTGTGTGTGTGTGTGTGTGTGTGTGTGTGTGTGTGTGTCACTTGTGTTGTGGGGACATTAATCTGTTTACTCAAGGACATTTCGGGGACTTTCCTCGTCTCTGAGAGCAAACACGAAGTCTCCTTCATGTACGATGAAAAGTTAGAAGCAAACTCTCAGTTTCAAATAAATTCCGTCCATTGAATTTTGGTCTCAGTTTCAAAACTTTCCCCTTAGATTCCGATAATAGCAAATCTCCGTCTCAACATTGAGTGCCTGCAAACACAAGCTGAGTTTCTCCTCTTCCTCCAGTCCAGACCTGAAATTTAAGACTAAAACCAATGCTGAAGAAACACTGTAATTAGCATTAGGATCCGGATTCACCACAGGACATAAAAAGGCACGTAAATCACAACACAGTCTGTTTACGGTTTCTTTGTGGACGAACCATTAAAGTGATGAACTTCACTCGTGTGCGCTGATGGCGTCCGAGTCTCCAGCTGATCCCCGACGGACTGTGCGCTTTGCTTTGACGTCTGGAGCTGGACAGAAACAATCAGGGCAACGTGAGCGGGCGATGGGAGAAAGAGGCAGCAGAGCGAACACAAACAGAGGAGCGCTGGGAATTCACTAATGCACCCGGCAGCTCCGATACAAAGGGCCAATCAGGCAGAGTGCTCCGTATGTTTGGATGGACGGAGGACTCGAACGCGAGTGAATCCGTCCCCGAGACGTCTCGTTTTGTGTGACGCTGTGAGATACAGATGAGCAAGCGAGCGTCGGGCAGCTTCTTCGGGCCTCGGCTCGATCGATACGATTCAAATCAAACCAGAGATTAGCTCGGATTCGATGGCTGTCGAGTGTCCGACTGAGAGCGGCGACGTGGCCGCGAGTTGGGCTGCAAGTATGAGTGATAATGGAAGCAAAGGGGGATCGATGCAAATATCAATACAGTAAAACGGAGGCTGTGGCCACAGCGAGACCTGTGTGATAGCCACTCCGTGGGACATCGATGGATTTCTGCACCTGGCCACCACGTACGTGTGTGTGTGTGTGTGTGTGTGTGTGTGTGTGTGTGTGTGTGTGTGTGTGTGTGTGTGTGTGTGCGAGCGCGACTTTAACTCCGAAACAAAATGTCAGCCGCCACCCGGCCATCAAAAACTGACGGACTGACCAAAAACCCAACGATAAATGATACAAACGAGTCCAAATAATTGATTGAATAAACGATCTGAGTCTTTGGGGAAGAATCTGAATAAATAATGTTTTCGGTTTGAATCTGCGGCCTTCAGAAGAACTCATGCTTGCAGTGGTTCGGCAAGAATGACAGTTGTTGTTTTGTGCTTTTCAGTTTTAAAATGAGATCACATTTCTTTTTTTGCCGTTTCCTGAGAAATTCAAGGAAAGAGGAAGACAAAAACTTTGAGCTCGGCTTTATCTCGTCTTTTTTTTGCGCACAAATTACCAGTTGGAGACTTGTGGATGTCCATCATTTACTGCAGCGGTTGGAATCCGGCTCGCCTTCTCCTTCGTCTCTGAATAGAAGCTCGGAGCTCATTTCACTAAAAAAACTCTTTAGAGTCTGAGAGAAGAAAGCAGCAGAGAAGCTCCAGATGCGGCGATTTTCTGAGCCGGCTTTCACACCACAAATTTATTCTGGAGTGCCACTTCATGCACACAAAACAGCCGGAAACTGTGGAAAGCAACATGACTCCAGCTGATAAAGAGTCTGACTTGAAAGAGCGCCAAGGAGGTGATATAATTGCACCTCTTTGGTTTGTGTTTCACCAACGAGAGACAAACAAATAAGTCAGTTCTATGTGGGATCAATGTTTTGTGTTTGTGGGTCGATGTGAACGATTGAGCAGCAGAATGAACTCCACATGTGACAGTTTGACTGCAGAGAACGAGCGCAGCCACTCACACGTTGTCTCCCTTCCACAGAAATCACCTCTTCAGGCTCAACCTGGAGGACCTGACACTGATCCAGGTGAGTGTTAATCCCTCCCCCCCCCTCCTCTCGCTCTGGCTCCTCCCACCTGACTCACCACCTATTTCCTGGGTCGGCGTTTGCCCGTGTCAGGCGCCGCGAGGCGCCGCCCCTTCTTCCGGCACCTTAAAGCTGTTACAGTAAAATGGGTTTAGCGTCTCGCGCGTCAAAACAACTTCCCGGCCGACGAGGAGTCGTTGGTTTTGGTTGACGGCACTGCGAGCTGACAAGGGGGGGTGGAGGGGGGGGGATGATACCGAGTCTCGGCTGCTAATTCCCCTTCGTGTTTAAATCCAATTTGAAGCCGCATGTGACAAACACTCTGCGGCGAAACTTCCCCGCAATTTTTAGGGGAGCAGCGTCTTTAATAGGACGCCACCAATTTCGGTTTGGGCTCCTCAAACTTTCCTCCAGATCGCGACGTCCTTAAATCCACACAAACATGCTCGGAGAGGACTTGTTTGAGGACTCGGCCTTCTGTCCGTGGTGACAAGTCGCTCAATTTGCACCAATCATGCATAAACAGCACTACTCCAAGTAGCAGGTCTGCTTTCCCTCACATCCCCTCGCTTGTTGACGTTCAAATATGTCCCTGCATCCTCTCAGCTCTCATTTACACCCCCGTTTGAGCCCACGTGGAGCTCCTGTGGAGCTAAACATTTCGTGACCCACTGAGTTGCTATATAAACATTCGCACATTTTACGGAGGCTGAGAAATCCTCCTGACATTTGTCACTTACACCCCAAAAACCAAGACGAGAACGGGCAGAGAACGGCAGAAGATGAATGGAGGCAGCAGTGTCGATACAAATCTGCCCCGGAGAGGGAAAACGAGGAAAGCGCGGTCGGACGAATTAACTGGCGAGGCTGAATCTGTGGGGTTGGAGAAGGAGCGAAGGGCGGCGCGCACAAAGGAAGCGGCGAGCGGCGAGACAGCGCGAAGAGCGAGAGGGAAGAAAGCGGAGGAACCCCCCACGGAGAGAGACGAGGACTCATGCGGAGCCGCTCTTTTGTAGCTGCTCGCTGGGACACAGATGCTTCTTAAAGATGCTCCGCGCCGTCCGCGCAGCCAATCATGCCCTCCTCCTCTTTTTTTCCATTTCATCCCGCGCTCGGCTGGCGCCGCAGAATCGGCCGGCGGATTCCAGCGAGCCGATCGGCCTCTCATCTCCGGCGCATCTTCTGTTGAGAGAGCAGGGTTTGTTAATCCCCGCCAAGGCCCCGGTGGGGGGGGCACTCCACGTTGACCCGCGCACTCGGCCCTGCTTTGCATGTGACTGCGAGCGGGAGTCGAGGGGAAGTCCAAGTTCAACTGCTGCGATTCGCAGAGCGTGCGGCGTGACGGCATTCAGCCGGCGCGGCGCTTTCTTCTTCCTGACTCGAGCGTAAAACGGGAGTTTAATTGCGGCTGCATCGGGTTGCGTCCGTGGCGCCGTTTTGCATACGTTTCTCTCGCTCATTGTTGGCGGATATGAAAGCCTTGAATGAGTTTTCCCCGACGGCCGTGTCGCTCCACTCGCGTTACACTGATTGCTGATTGATCAAATGGATCCGCGGGGGGGGGGACACGCGCGGTATCCGGGGGTGCCAACGTCAACAAAGAACGTCTGAGCCGCTCCAGTCGGGAGCGCTTTGTTTCACTTTGCGCTGAGATATTCCGAGGAGACGCGTGAGGTTGTGTTCCCGTTCCTCCCAGCGCTCCACCTACGCCTGTCTGTGTAATTTCACCCCCACCCCGTGGATCAGCCCTGTCAGCGAATGCCCGGTGGCGGTGATTTGTTCCTGCGTGGCTGCTGGCGTTCGGAGGAGGCGGCGTGCGTACCACTTGACGGAGCACGCGGCTTAGAGGGGCTGTATTACAAACGGCCGACAATGCACCGAAGACTCCCGTCTGATTGGCATATGATCGATGACTGATCGCGTCCTGCGTGTGACGGCGTGAGACGTTCCTGGCGGGACGCGAGCGGCCGAGGTCTTCCTCGGAAAATCCCTCCTCGGTTCGCGGCCGTTTCTTTTCTTTCAAAGCGTTCTGGCGAAGCAGGAAATTAACTCTAAATACTCGGTGGTCTTATTGTTGTATTATGGAGGGTTTAGAGTGTCCTGACACTCGGGGTGGTGGCTAAACACCGCCGGTCTATTGCACATATCGAGCCGAGACAAGAAGATTGATCGAGTCTGAGCCCCGGCTACCGTAATCTCCTCGGTAAATGCCCTTCTTGCTTGGAGGTAATAAAAAATCGGAGGGAAAAAAGCGCCAACAACATCAAAAGTTTGAGAGAAAGAGGACATTCGTGCAAAGAGCCGGTGTTAAGCCGTCGGAGAACTTTTTACTCTTCCACTGCTTCTGTGTCTTTTAAGGCCACACAGATGCCATCTTCAAAAAGTCCTGAGAGCACAAAAGGTTTCGGCGCTCCGGGGGGGAATAAAGGCGCGTCTCAGGAGCTCTTACGGAATCATAAACAGAAGGTCTTTGCCATGGCGTCGACTTTGGAGCATGTGCTCCAACCGAGTGACGTGCGAGGCGTCGGGGCGGCTCCAGATGGCCCCGATTGGCCGTCGTATCTGGCACTTGGGGGTTTGTTGTTCTTTGTCTGACCTCCTTCCCTCCGTCACCTCCACCCTCATCCCCACTGATCTGGAAAACCCTGTCAGGCAGCAGAGGGGCGGACACGTTTCTCCACGCTCCACTTTTGGACTCAGAAGTTTGGAAGAAAAAAAAAGAAAAAACAACACTGCAGCGTGCAAAACTAATGAGCTAAATAGACGAAAAGGCAGCCTTAAAAGCAGGCCAGTGAAGCAGTTTGTCTCCTGTGTCCACAGGTGAACCCGTATTATATCTCACATCTGTTCAGCGCTGCCCCTTCTGCCCTCGCTGTCCCTCATTCAGCTCCGTGGACTCGGCCGCCACCGGCCTTGGCCGGGCCAATCGGCGCTGGCGCCGGCGTTTCCCATTGTGCTGCCAGCGCTGACGGACGGCCAAGCGGGCCCCGATGCAGCACTCAGTCTGCGCGCGAGCCCTTCAAATAATGTCCTCTGCCTTCGGTAAATACTCGAGTACAGCGGTTGTCGCCGCACGCCTGCGTCTCGGTCTCAGGCCTCGTGGTTTCGCGCCGTCGTCGCAGGAAAAAGGTGCGAATGTAAAGGGGGGGGGGCGACAGAAAAGCCCCCGAGAATCCGATAGACGAGCGCCGCTTCCTCGTGAAATCGAAACAGGATGCCGACGACGAGGCTGAGCTTCAACAGAAACACTGTGGCGCTGCATTAGTCAATAAGCACTGGGATGAAGGGGATCAGCGCCATTGTTCTCCATTCAATACAGCAGAGGAGGAGGAAATAGAGGAAATTCACTCCCGTCTCTCTCTCTCACTCTCTCACTCTCTCTCTCTCTCGCTCGCTGCCTTTCTCTGTCGACGGGTATCACGAAAGGACGATCCATAACGGCTCCCTTTGGCAACAGACGCTGGCCAGATGTACGTTGCGCCTCCATTTCTCCGTGTCGCGAGCAGGAGCACAAAGGGCTCTCGCCGCTTCTTCCCGCATGTTGAATTCGCCGCCGTGCCTTTCTGCAGCTACACCTCGTCGGCCCGACGATTCGCCGCGCTAATCAGCGGCGAACGGAAATTGTCCTCCACAGCTCTGGAAGCGTTGCTAATTCAATTAGTAGATCACTAAGTCGGCCGTTTAAATGCATGGGACGGAACGTATCGGACTCGGAGATGCAAATCGCGGCGCGTTCGGGGACGGCGCGGGAACGCCGGCGCAGCCCGGCAGGAGGATTGCGAGCGTCTGCGGTAAGAGGCCCAGCAGTGGGGGGGGGGGGGGTCACTTCCGCGGCCGGCTCACGGCTCTCAGGTGCGATGACGACGATGTGCGCGCTGACTCGCACTCGCGCACTCGCTCCGACATGACATCGAGGCCAATTTGGCGTGTGAATCTTTCAGCGGCTTACATCAGCAGACATCAGTCTGAATAGTAAATATTGTGCCAGCACATCAAAAGGTAATATCGGCTATTCATAAGACAGATTAGATTTCCCCCCGCAGGATCTGCCCATGCTCCTCCTCCTCCACGCCGCCGCCACCGCCGCCCCCCCCCCCGTAATGAGACACACAGCCAGGCCGTCATTTCAGCGAGCTCGACAGCTGTCGGCGGCGAGTGTGTTCTCCGGACCCTCTTTATGCAGAATATATTCAATATCATGTCTGGAAACGGCTGTTTTGGAATTCAGCGGGCGACTCGCTGCTCCGGCTGACGGACGGCTTCACTCTGCCCACACAGTCGCTCTTGTTCTGGCTGACTCCTCAAGTTGGAACCAGCTTTCTCTTTGTTGTTTCTTCCTCAGCCCCCCCCACCCCCCCTCCTCCTCCCCTCCTCGTCTGTTTGTCCTTTTTTTCCCTTCTTTTCTGTCTTTCTCTCCGTCTTCGTCTATCTCCTTCGACGCCCACTCCCTCTCTTTGTATCTCTCCTGCACCCACCCACCGGGGACAAAAGCCCCTCAGTGTGAGGAGTCGGAGGCACAATGGATTAGCTCTGAGGATAACACCGTCACAGGGGGCGCCGAGGAGCGCCGAGACGCGCATCAAAACATAGCTACTTCTCTCCTTCTCTTCCTTTCTTCTTCTTCTCCTCCTCCTTCTCCTCCCCCTTCTTCTTCTCCTCCTACTCCTCCTCTTTCTCCTTCTCCTCCTTCCTTCTCCTTCTCCTCCTCCTCTCCTCCTTCTTCTCCTTCTCCTTCTCCTCCCCTTTCTTCTTCTCCTCCTTCTTTCTCCTCCTCCTTCTCCTCCTCCTCCTCTCCTCCTTCTTCTCCTTCTCCTCCTTCTTCTTCTTCTCCTTCTCCTCCTTCTTCATCTCCTTCTCCTCCTCCTCCTCCTCCTCCTCTTCTCCTTCTCCTTCTTCTCCTTCTCCTCCTCTTCTTCCTCTTCCTCTTCTTCCTCCTCTTCTTCTTCTCCTCCTCCTCCTTCTCCTTCTTCTTCTTGTTCTTCTTCTTCTTCTTGTTCTTCTTGTTCTTCTTCTTCCTCTTCCTCTTCCTCTTCCTCTTCCCCTTCCTCTTCCTTCCTCCTCCTTCCTCCTTCTTCTTCCTTCTTCTTCCTTCTTCCTCTTCTTCCTCCTCCTTCTTCCTCTTCTTCCTCCTTCTTCCTCTTCTTCCTCCTCTTCTTCCTCTTCTTCTTCCTCATCCTCCTCCTCCTCTTCCTCCTCCTTTCACGTTTACCTGGACAAAGTTCTCGACCTTATTTTGAAGGAGTGTTTCTCGGGCCGAGCTCTGCTTCCTGGAGCTCTTGTTGTCTCATGGCTTCGCCTCACTGATTGTTTTTCCGCTCCGGGGGCGTCACAACAAACACTTTGGCCGTTCCCACTCTGGATTTTACCTCCCAAATAAAGCGTTTTGCAGCCTGGTGATGTCACTGCCGGTGACATGGATATGATAAGCGCGATGAAAATAAATAGACACTCTGAAATGTAATTATCTCCGACTAACGTCCACAAAACTCCGCTGCTTTTCCCCAAATACCTTCCAGTGCCGTGACGGATGTTTTATTCCTTTGGCTTAATTCGCCTCCATTATCTGCTCCCTGAATTTGATTCCGCCCCCCCCCCCTTTTCTCCTCTTTGTTTCGCCCCTCCAAGTCTTTATCGCCCGACTTCTCTCCACGAGCAAAAGCAAAGAAGAAAGCGCCTCCGCGGAGCGCCGTCTTCTGATAAACCCAAGAAATATGATATTTTAACGACTGCACGTTCACGCCATCTTTCAGCTGGAGAGAGATTCATGGTGGGATCGGGGGGGCAGAACAATACCCTGTTAATGGCCTTTTAATGCCTCCTAATGACGCTGAGGGCCGTCTTTGCGTGACTGTTCCTCACCTCGGCCCATTTGAGCCGGGCCGGGCGGACCTGCGGGGGGGGGGGGGGTATCGGTGGTCAAGGCCGTCGGCGGGTGGCTCTCCCGTCGGCCGGCGGGCAGCGCCGACGCGCCGCGAACGCGCCGCCTTCTAAATATAACGCCGGACGATGATAAATCACGTAATCGCTGCGTAACGATGAAAGCAGCCACTTTACTCCCATTAACGTGATCTCAAGTTGTAATTTTGCGTTTGTGTTATGATTGATTTCCAGCGTGATCAGGAGTGAGGAAGGTCTCGGGGGCCATTAACGGGTTTTTCCTCCCCCCCCCTCCTTTGCGATTAGTGAAAAGCACTTTTGGGCGCCCACGCTGGATTGGTGCCCGCCGCGCTGCTGTGTGTGCAGGCTGCGGCGCTTTGTGCTGATGTGTGTGGTTTGTGTCGGCGGCGGAGGCGGCGGCGGAGGCTTCGCCCCGGAATAGCCGGCTTTGGCCCGGAATGTGAAGCGACACGCACAGAAAGAGAAGGAGAGGAGCCAGCTCCCATTAATGCTCCGTATCTTATCCCCCCTGAATGCTGCCACACACCCTGAGCCCCTCTCTCCCCCTCCCTCCCCCCCCCCCCCCGCTCTCCCCCCTCTCTAAGCTCCCTCCTGTTGCTGCCCGTGCGCCTCCAGAAGGCCGCCGAGGTGGGAAGCGGGGTGGGCTCGTCACAAAACACAGAGTAAACTTCCACAGCTTTCTGGGAGAGGAAATGAAAGAAGTTGCGCTAAGTGCTCATTGGGAGGGGGGGTGGGGGGTGGGGTGGGGGGGTCCGTCTTCCTCTCCCAGCTCTTGTCTTTGGCATGAAGCGCTTGTGATAGCGAGGTGAAATCTAATATTCTCTCTCCGTTAGTGATATTTACTGTATTTCCTCGGCGAGCGCGGCCCTGCGGCCCCCCCCGGCCCCCGCCGGGTTATCGCGGCAGGAAAGCCATATTTCTGTGGCCAGAATAGAAATCCAATAGTTTTACTTTTTGGGACTTTTTTTTTTTTTTTTAGGGGAGGTTGGGGGTGGGGGGACTTTTTGTGCAGCGTGTTATTGCAGCAGCCAGGTTTTCTGTCTCGCTGCCAGTCACACAGCGCCAGTGGCGGCGGCGGCGGCGGCGGTGGCGGCGGCGGCTCCTTCTGCTCGTCTCAGGTCGGAGCAGTTGAGCGGCTCGCTGCTTTCTGGAGACCGGCGCTCATTTCATGAATTGGGCTTTTTTTATATCAGCGATTCCCTGGCCCCCCCCCCCTCTTCTCCTCCTCTTCCTCCTCCTCCTCTTCTTCCACTGAGGTCATGATGAAACTGAACAGCAGACAGTGGGGGCCGGTCGCAGTCCTCTCCCCCCCTTAGGAGGCGCGTCGGGGGTGTTATCTTCCCGTTCCCGGCCCTGCCGGAATAAAACGTGGATCCTTCTGTTTCATCCCCACGTGTAAATCACGCTGGCGTGGCGCTCCGGGGACTCGCCGGTTATGTCTGCGCGTCCCTCCTCTTTCTCTTCCCTCACACATAAATCAAAGCGACGCGTTCCCGCCGCTCGTTTTTTTCCGAGGTCCCCGCTCGGCGTGCGTCTTAATTGGATTCCGTGTCTGTGTTTTAACGTGGCTTTTGAACCGGCTGCTACTGTAAGCGTGTGTGTGTGTGTGTGTTCGAGTACAGTGTCGAAGCGATGTCACCTTTGTCTTGATGCAACACGCCCACCCGTGTCAGGACGGCAGACGGCGCCCAAACAGCCCGTTGTCGCCGTGTAGTTTCTCGCGCTCTGCGCCGCCACGCTCGTCACCAGTCGTCAAATCGACTTCAAAAAAAGGGATCCAGCCGGGCGCCGCTTTTGTTTAGGTTCCCTGAGTGCTTCTCCGAGTGCTCGTCGCCGACGCGGCGCTCGGCGTTTGCGGCGTCTTGATGGTTTATCGGGAGCTTGACGCCGCTTTTCTCTCCGTCTCCGCAGGAGGCTGAGTGGCACTGCGATGAGTTCACCAAGGGAGCCTGCTTCAGCCGAGGAAAATCTGAGGTGAGTCGCCGAGCCGGCCGATCTTATCGATCGCTCGGACACGTGACGCCATGTGGAGAAAAATGTTGTTTTGCTCTCGCTAAAGCAGCGGTCACCTTTCGACCTTTGTGGGGAAAAAAACAGCCTCCCAAAAGTAGCAAAAAAATCCATTAAAATGCTGCTTTCACACCAGAGCTGTTCAGTTCCTCTAAAACCGGCCAGATTTCGTTTCATTCTGCGAGTTTGTTTCGTTCGAATAACTCTGAATCGCATTCGAAACCTGACGCAGAACAAATCATCCCACTTTTTCCCTCCGTCTCGCTTCAGTCCGACATGAACCCACGTCTGCTCGTTGGGACTTTATCGCCAATTGGCAGGAATTTATATTTGCTTTAAGTCGAATTCATTTTCTCCCCCCGTTCTGACCTCATAATTTAGAAAACAAGGTAACGCGGGAAAAAAAAACTCTTGAAATTATTGATTTATTGCCGGAGATGAGTCAGAAAAGCATCGGAACGGCTGAAAAGCGAGTCAATTTTCGCTCTTGCGAGGATTCGTCGACGCAAGTTTTCGAGCAGCTCGGGTTCAAGTCTCGACCTCAGACGACCCCGATGTCCGTATGAAAGTCTTAACTTCCACCCATCAGCAGACGACAAACAACTCCAGAGAAAAATTGAAGCCCCCCCCCCAGCCTCCCCCCCCCCCCCGACATGTTGCTTCAATAACAGCAATATAAACAATAACAAACCAGAATGCAAACCTCAGCCGCCGCTGACCGGCCTTGTGGGCTGCACGGCCGCTGCCTCTGTGATTATTCCGCGCTGTCCCGCGGGTTCACTTGTCTGCTGGAATAAACGCATGAATGAAAGCTGTTTACAAGTGGAACTGACGCCCCCCCCCCCCTCAGATGTTTGGGCGTCCCATGAGCGCTCTGTCTGTGGTTTAACGGCTCAGAGCTGGAAAGTAAAAAAAAAAAAAAACAATCTTTACAGTTGATCTGATTCGAAAGCAAGGCGAAGAAGCAGCTCTGATGAAACTTAATGGGTCCTGAAAGCAACAGACCCCCCCCCCCCGATGTAAAGAGAGGAGCGGGGGGGGGGGGGTCTCCTGCTGGCTGAACTGTAAAGACTGACAGGAAATAAATCAAGTGACCTTCCCACCGTTGGTTGCTGCCTTCCTATTGTTTCCGCCGCTGTCTCTTCGGGCGCACATGCGAGTGTTTTGGTATGTGGCGCGCTGGCGTACGCCCCCACCAAATAGCTGGCCTGCAGTTGCAACTTGACTGGCCGGTGAACTCCCCCGCCCCGGCCTGTTTCCGTGCATTTGTGCGAGCGCGCCGCCGCCGCTGCCGCCGCTGCCGCCGCCGCTGCCACCGCCGTGTATTTATCCCCCTGAGAAAAGGTGGTTAGGAGCCATAATGGGCATGCAGGAGCTGGCCGGCAGCAGATAGCCCAGCGAATTACAGAGCCGAGCCTCCTCGCTGCTCCGGCGCCGCCGCCGCCGCCGCCTGACGCGGCCGCATTGTTTTGCTCGCTGCTCCTTTCTGAGGATCGGCTCCTGTGATGTACACTCAGAATAGCATTAAAAGACTTCATTCTGCGGCGGCTGACAGGCCTTTGGATGCTTTATTACCCAGCTCAATGCGCCGCAATATACCATCGCTTAAGCCATTACACACACACACATGCACACACACACACACACACCGTCCCCGCGCTTTGAGTGAATTTACAAGTGATTGTATATTTTTTTTCTAATCTACGCATCCCCCCCTTCCCCGTGTATTTGATTTATTTCAAGCGAGGGGAAGAAAGGGGGAGTTAAATTGACTTGACAGCACTTGATTGCCGCCCGTGTTGTGTTTTATAATGGGCGAGCCGAGCAGAACGGCCTCCGTATCGCCGAACCAACGTGCAGCATTCGTCAGGAAGTTTTCATAAACAAGTGCGGAGCGCCGAGGCCCCGCAGATATTAAACGCGGCGGTATTTACTGTGGACGCGAACCGCGGTGAGGAATTGAGTTATGCGGGCCCTTCGCAGCGCGACAACTACACCTTCCCCCGCACACACACACACACAAAGATACAGCACATAAAGAGCTGCACAAACAGCACAGATATATAGACGTTGCATTACAAGTGTGACTACTCATGCGCCAAACTTCTGTTTTGATGGCACACATGCAGCACACACACACGCACACGCACGCACACACACACACACACACACGCACGAGCTCGTAGGCTGTGCTTAGCACCAGGATACGACTTGTTTTATGAGTCAACCTTCATCTTGATAGAAGGAAATAAAAAGCCCCCCTACCTCCCCCCTCCCTCCCCCCCCCTCCCCTTCCCAACCACCTCTGCTACGATGTCCACCCGCTCCTAAATCAGACCCCTTGAGAGGGCAAGAAGGAGGGGGGGGGGGCAAGTGTGGGGTTGGGGGGTTGCCCTGGGCACCTGGAGTGGTTCAGCACAAAAGCAGATTTACAATGTTTTAAATTTCTACGAGGGGGCCTCGGCAACCCCCCCCCACCACCCCACCCCCCCCCCCCCCACCCCCCACCCCCCCCCCC
>JASSRZ010000002.1:5091448-5110846 GCA_032164315.1 Malacoctenus gilli
CCCCTCACCCCCCCTCGCCCCCCCCTTTCAGAAGGCAGGACCCTCAGAGTTTATTAGCCCGTCCGCCGACAAAAACAAACGGCGCTCTCCGGCTGGAACACAGACGGCCGTTGTTACACTTTCTACAGAAACGGCCTCCGCTGATGGAAATCCTCGGCACGCCGCGTTCGGAGTTTGACCGTCGCGCCGCCGGGGTCGCCGTGTTTAGCGGCGATCGGTCTCGCAGTCAATCACTCGCTCCGGCTTTATTTGTCGAGCGTCGTTAGCCGAGCGCTGAGTGGTTTTTCCGCCGGCAACCCGGACGGGAACCCTCGCGGGACGAGCGAGCCAAGAAAAAGGGTGGCGAGCGCGGCACTTGGGCGTCATTTGGAGACGAGTGGCTGGAACCGATGAGCGTGGAGAGCCGGCTAAAAGGAAGCGTGATTGAATGAAGTATATGAGAGGCCGCATTTTCATTTCGCTCTCTGACCCGTCAACAAAGCCCCGGCAATTCTCCAAACTAATCCTGAGTGGTCCTCTCCGGCGGCCGCCGCCACCGCCACCGCCGCCGCGTTTACCCGCCCTCCGCCTCGCTCTGATCCCCCCCCGGCAGCTCGGCTCCCGGCTGAATTAAGATGTGACACGGCGGCGCCGTGCCGCCGTTAGCCTTGATTTGACTCTGTCTGGCTTGGCCACGTTTCAGAGCCGCCCTCCCGCTGTTCCAGGTGTTTTTCTCGTTCGTTGGCATAAAACGCAATTCTGTCCCGCTGCTCGTCAGCGGGGAGATAACGCCGCCACCGCCGCCGCCACCGCCGCCGCGCTTTGCGAACTGTTAACCGAGATACGTGTGTTTGCTTCTGCAGGAGGAGTGCCAGAACTACATCAGGGTGCTGCTGGTCAACGGGAACAGGCTGTTCACCTGTGGCACCAACGCCTTCACCCCCATCTGCACCAACCGGACGGTACGGACCGCCCGCTTTCACTCCGGATCCAACCAAACTTCACCCGCCCGACACGAGATGACGATAAAAAAAGGAAGAAATTAAGTCGAATGAATAAATATCGGCAGCCATGAAAACTAATATATACGTGGGCTGTTAAACACTGAATTATACTTCTACATTAATTATTTCTCTATATTTATACAGCAGCTGTATTAACAACAATTTATTTGCATATAAACTTGATCACATTAAAGAATTCAGTCCAGAAATGCAAAGAAAAGTTGAGTATTTCTCTCTTTTTCATGGTTCAGCTCAAGGATCATAAAGAGACGTCTCAGTCATTTGCATCTTCTCACATCATGCAAATGAATCCTGTTCTGACTCCATATTAGAGTCGTTCAACTGGGCTGATGGTATCACACAATTATCGTTCATCACACATTTATAATTGGTCTTTCCAAGTATTGTTTCCTCCGTTTCGTTCTTTTTAAACGAAAAGAAGCTGCTTCCAGAACAAATTAGGAAAGACGTCGCTCTCCCTTTCAAAATAAAACACAATAAGAAGACAAAAGCCCGCATTGGATCAGCTGGCAGAGCTGCGCCGCAGACCGTCGCACGCAATTATGTGAACATGTTGGCGATCCCTCACAAAAGCCATGTCCACGTTGCGGTGCATGATGGGAGTCGACAGGCGCTGTCGTTGTCCTTTGTTCCCTGAACGCATCTGAATCGGTTATTAATCAGGAGTCACAATGAACTGTCAGACCTGCGCAGAACAACAAATATGAGGACTAAATTGTTATTGAGCGAACCGACAATGTCGGCTGGAGGAGTCAAGGTTGATCAGCATGTTTAATGGAGCCGCGATGTGGATATCGCAGGCTTCGCTCCGCCGCCGCCGCCGCCTACTGCTGCTTCCTGCTTCCTGTTGTGCAGTCAGGGATGCCGACTAATTATAAAATGAATCTTATTAAGCGCTCTCATTGAGGAAGTTGTGTTCGCCCGAACTTGTTAAGTGCCGTAATCAAAATATTGCCTTAAACTCATTACTCTCCCACGAGCGCGCCGACGGCCTCCGAGGAAAGCGGCGCGGCGGCTCGGCGGCGCCGCGCTGCCCTTCGTCGTTGAGCTTCACTTCTCCGTCACATTGTCCCCACTTCCTCTTTGAAGGTTTGCTCCTTCTCTCTTCAAACTTTACCGTTCATCCGCGAGGCGTTCGTTCGTGCGGCGTCAGCATGGACGTGTTTTTCCCGCCACTTGTTGCCGCCATTAAACCCTCTGAAGCTGAGTACAAATGTCACAGTCTTGTTCCCACCTCGGAGCGATGGCGGGGGGTGGGGGGGTGGGGTCGGGGGGCACGCCGGATCTCTGCGTCCCACTCTGCTGGACTTTAGGAGGAGGACGAGGACAAAGGAGTTTACTATTAGGATGACATTTGTTTTTTGTCCGAAAGCGCCGCGTCCAAAGGTCGCCGGCTCATAATGACTGTTTACCGCTGTGAAAATACATATAGTTGAAATGTCACGACATTATTCCAGCCATATTTCATCAGGCGTTGTCATATTTACCCACCAAACGACCGGTAATGGGAAAACACGGCAGAGTCACGTGTGGACAAACTTAACGATACCTTTTATGATGGAGTGCAAAAAAGGAAAATACTGGTATTTCTGTGTCATTTGATCGGCTCGCTTTGAATACATCACTGTGAAGAATCGGATCGAGCTCGTCGATACTGTTATCACCTCAAATATTGAAGTTTTACTGCCAGAAAATACTATAATATCCTGAAATAGATTTTATGTGAAGCGTTGGAAATCCTCCTGTAGCTTCGGAAGAAGGCAAAAAACTCGCCCATCGTGATATTAAATCCGTATATTGAGCTGTTTTCTAAGCATGAACCTACAACAGTAATCTATCTCAGTACTTTGACGTTACTTGCAGGTCCAAATTGTCTGACTCTGTACGTTTAGCTCAGGTTTTTCCTCGCAGCCATCGACGACGAGACGTATGCTGCAGATAAAGGAAGTGTGCGTGACATTACGCTCGCAGTCGCTTGACAGATACTTACTCGGATGTGTCATTTGCCTGCCACACACAGAGGAGCGTCGTTGACACGGCGACTCATTAACACGTCTGACTGCTCGCGGAGCAGTGGCGAGATTTCCTGTCACAGTGGCGGCGTCCGCGGCGTCCGGCTGGCACCGGGAACCGGCTGCGGGCCGTCTCCGTTAAAAAAAGAAGGGCCTCCTGTGTCCTCGCCGGGCAGCTGCCGCGTCCCCCACAGAGACGACTTTCACTCCGGTTGCTTCCGAATGCAAAGGACGCGCCGCGCTCGCTCGTGTTTTTCTCAACGACCCCATTGACCCGAGGATGAGGGTCGCAGGCGGCGACGCGGTCAATACCGGGCTTTCATGTGGGGGGCCGCTGGAGCCCAGACAGGGCCGCTCTGTCCTGTCGTGGGCCGGCTGAGAGCGGAGGCGGCCAGGAGTTTAACGCAAAGCCCTGATCCAAATCGATCCGGCTCCAGGAAATTGGCTGAAGAAGTCACCCGGATCCGCCGGAGCGCCGCCGCCGCCACCGCCGCCGCCCCTGAAAGGAGTCGGCGGGTCTTTGTGGAGGAAGCAGCTCGCGGATTATTCAGGGAGAGAAAATGCAAGAGGGAAAGAGGAGAGATGGAGTCGCCGTCGCCGGCCGAGCCGCCGAGGGTCCTCCAGCTCCGAGTGGAGCGCGCGGAACCCGGCTGATTGATGGAAAAGTAATTGCAAATATAATTTTAACGATCGTTTTTGCATTCGTGAACCTGGGATTAGTGCAGGCGCATCGCGCCGGGCCCTCAGAACTCGGATGAACTGGGACGGGAGCGCAAACCGTGAGCTAATCCCCCAACAGCGTGTTTACTTTTGCGCCATAAAATATAATTACATCTCGGATTTCTGAAATTGCGTGACTCCTTTTTTGGCTCTTCCAGCGTGAGCCGGCGAGCTGCAGCCGGGGTCACGCGGCAAAGCGGTCTGAAAAGCACACACAGTGGGATCTGGCTTCAAAGGGACGCGGCCGCATCTCAAAGCGGCCCCTCGAGATGCCGTTGAATATTATTGCGCCCGGACAAACGGCCGCCCGTCCCCTCGGAGACGCCGCTGAAACGGCAGCCGATCCGGGACGCCTGCTTAAGGATTCCTGCTGCTTCCTTCACCAGGTGGTCCCTGAACGCCTCACGTTGGTTCAGCAGCTGCCGTCTCTGTGTGTTTTATGCTGCTAATGATTCCCAATGTGTTCTCTGATTATGCGTCCCGCTTCTGACGGCGATGCTCATATATATAACGCTGCACGTGTTTTGCAGTAAACCAAAGAAAACATAATGAGATGAGGCGTCGTGTTGTTGTTTTTTTTAACTCTGGACTATTTGCATATTGGCTGGAACAAACAAAACATTTGCAGGCTCCTTCGCTTTGCATTTTAATGCTGCCCTCTGAAGCCATGGCCCATATTTTCTGTGCAGGTTTCCAACATTGAAAATAAACCAAAAAACGAGAGTAATTCGAAGGCGCATTTTAGATTCTAGAGGCTTTAAATCGCCTCGTTGGCGTCCAGGAGAATCGTCTCCACCCGTCGTTTCCTCCGTCTTTTTCCCTCCACCTCCTCATCCTCCTCGTTTGTCCTCCCTGCAGCTCACCAACCTGACGGAGATCCACGACCAGATCAGCGGGATGGCTCGCTGTCCCTACAACCCGCTGCACAACTCCACCGCCCTCATCACCTCCAGCGGCGAGCTGTACGCCGCCACCGCCATGGACTTCTCCGGGCGAGACCCGGCCATCTACCGCAGCCTGGGCGGCATGCCGCCGCTGCGCACCGCCCAGTACAACTCCAAGTGGCTGAACGGTAACGAGCGGCCGAGATGCCGGAGTTTCTGTTTGTGAGAGTTGCCACGTGAGGACGAACGGCCGTTGTCAGCAGAGAGCAACCGAAGAGGGGCTTTTTTCTCCTCCTTTTCTTTGGCTTTCTCGCTCCGCAGCTGGTCGGGAATCGATGTTTTGCTGAAGGACGCTCGAGCGCGGCAGATGCTTATGTCGCACGCGACTTGGAGTGCGTTTCTCTTGAAGGATTGTTCTCCGTCTGCGGTCGCCGCGGCGCAAACGCAGACCGAGGGAGAAGCTGCGGCGCTGATGTCTTTCATCAGAAAGAAGAAGAGAAAAAAAAAAACCCAACCAAGCAAAACAATTATTTCTGAAGTTACCAAGCGACCAGAAAAAAGAAAATCTCTCCTCACTTCAGCCGGTTTTTCAGGTGAAGCATAAAATTGTGAGTTGTGTAGAAATCAATGAGGCCTCAGACGCGGCAGCTCCTGCTGCTGCTGCTGCTGATGGAGGAACTTCAGACAGCTTAAGGTGTCCGGCCCGCCGAGGGGCGGGTCACTCCGCGTCCTGTCAGCACGCCACTTTTATCTGATTCACATTTAGGTTGAATGGGGGGGAAAAAAATAGATTAAAAGCGAGCAGACGCGTTGCTTGGCAGCAACCTTCAGGGAGACGCTTTAATAACTAATTTTATGGTGAATTGATTTTTCTCCCCCCCCCTACACACCGTCTCCGCTGCCCTCCAAAGGTGCAGAGGAGAAAGGGGTTGAAACAGAGCGAGGATGGGGGGGGGGGACACTTTCATTTAAAGCTGAATTAAATCACTGTCGGCGGGAATAAAGTGCGCGGTTTAGATCCAATAATGTCATACATAAAGATGAAGGTGTTGGTCGGTGACGGTGTCGGCGAGGTCGCGTGTTCCTGACGCGGTGGAAGCGATTACGCTCCACCTGCTCCGGTCATTCCTCATCCTAACCTTTCGGTCCGGCCGGAGAAAAATGAGTTTTCCTATTACAACACAATGCCATTAATAACACGGCCTGTGGTTATTAATCCCGATCACCTGCTGTGTGTGGACGACACACACACACACACGCGCACGCACGCGCGCGCACGGTCAGACTCGATCAGTCATCACACCTACCCGTCCACTCTCCCACTCGCTCTTCCTCCCACAACCTTAAATGTGTGTCTGACTGTATTTTTTCCTCCTCCGTCGGCGCTCCGTCTTCATCTCGGCTGTCTCAACTCCTTCTCACATCTTCTTTTTTTTTTCTCACCTCCCCGCCCCCCCCCCCTCCTCCTCCTCCTCCTCCCCCCACCTCCGACAGAGCCCAACTTCGTCTCCTCCTACGACATCGGCAACTTCACCTACTTCTTCTTCCGGGAGAACGCCGTGGAGCACGACTGCGGCCGGACGGTGTTCTCCCGCGCGGGCCGCGTGTGCAAAAACGACATCGGGGGCCGCTTCCTGCTGGAGGACACGTGGACCACCTTCATGAAGGCCCGGCTGAACTGCTCGCGGCCGGGCGAGATCCCCTTCAACTACAACGAGCTGCAGGGCACCTTCTACCTGCCCGAGCTGGAGCTGCTCTACGGCATCTTCACGACCAACGTGTGAGTGGCGCCGCCGCGCGACGTCCTTTTTCAGGGACCGCTGTGTTTACGCGGCGGAGCAGAAATCCGGCTTGTTTTTTCCCGGCAGCTCGTCCAAATTCAAAGCGGCTTAACGTCACTCTATTAGGAGCGTGCGCCGTGTCACCGCGGCTTTAATGAAAACTATTATTTTTACAAACGTCACGGTCCTTTTATTCCTTTTGTTTCGACGTCGGCGGCGTCTTCATTCGCCGCTCCCTCACAATTCACCCTCGCGTGCGCACGCGGCGGCCATTATTAAAAGCTGAGTAATCGATTCTTTATGGTCAGCGCCTCGGCGTGGCTGCAGACGGAGTCTTCTGAAGGGTATTGGAAACATTTCTTCCCCCTGCAGGCACAGAGTTTAATGAACAGCTGCGGCGGATTATAATTCACATCGGCCGAGTCGCGCAGTTTGAGTCGAGAGTTAATACTCTCATTCTTTACTCTCTCTTGCGGAGGAGGAGGCCGGTACTTGTTGAAACTGACAGCTCCAAAAGTCAAAGCTGTATTTCAGCCCGCAGATCTGCGCTGTTAATCAGAGCAGCCGAGCAGCTTAATTGTGGGCCGGAGCTGGATTTATAACCCAATAATGATGATCACTTACACCGGCGTCTGCGTCTGTGCGTCTGTCTGTCTGTCCGGCGAGTGATTTGCGTCGCTGGCGGAGAGCGGGACAGACGGATAGAGGTCAGTTTTACAAGCGCCGGCGCGGCCACGACCAGCGCCCTGCGCGTAGCGCTCGATTCTTCGACGTTCCTGTGATTCCTTCTCTCTCTCTCTCTCTCTCGCTCGCTCTCTCTCTCTCTCTCTCTCGCTCTCTCTCTCTCTCTCTCTCTCTCTCTCTCTCTCTCTCTCTCTCTCTCTCTCTCTCTCTCTCTCTCTCTGTCTCTCTGTCTCTGTCTCTGTCTCTCTCTGTCTCGTCCGTCACCTCCCTCCCTCCCTCCTTCTGCGTGCTCCTCGTTCTCTTTCCCACCATCCAGAAACAGCATTGCTGCGTCCGCGGTGTGTGCCTTCAATCTCAGTGCCATAGCCCAGGTCTTCAACGGCCCCTTCAAGTTCCAGGAGAACTCGCGGTCCGCCTGGCTGCCCTACCCCAACCCCAACCCGGACTTCCAGGTACGAATGGACACCAAAACTACACTGACACTGAGAAAACGGATGGACGTGTTTTTTTGGGAGTACAAATATGTTTTTTCAGCTACTTTCTGTCTGTATCACAAACACGCGTGCAAAACTCATCGACAGATTGTCTGTTTGACTTGATCAGAACATTAAACTAGCGTTTTATGAAGAGAACAACAATCGACAAGCAATATAAAAGAGACAATAATCAACGTTTGTAACCTACTTTGAGTGATTGGTCAAAAACGGACCAAAACACAGTAAAACTTGTCCAAAACTTGCGTATTTCTAAGCATAGTCGGGAGTTTATGAGTTGTAATGGTGAAAGGATGAATGTTGTTGCCTTGCTGCACTTAGCTCTTACGAAAAAGCCTCCAATTCATGTTCTGTAAGTTCTGCTGAGGTGATATCATCAGTTGTGGGTCTGTACGCGAGCTGAAATTCAGAGCTCCCCTCCAGTGACTGTAAACGATCGTTTGTTCGCGTCGGGGGTGATTTAGATACAGCCGACCGTCGGATCACTCCTGGGACGTGTACAGCTGGATTCGCGCCCGGCAGAAATTAATGTAGTGTGTTTACAGCATGTGTGGACGGAGAAATAAACGTTCCCAGGAAGCTCCTCGCTGCCATTAATTCCCTCTGCCTCTCCTTCACACCCACGTTACGAGCGCTCGTTACGAAATCCAGCGAGTTTTACTGTGGCGTCGTCGTCGTCGTCGTCGTCCCTCGAAGACGTCTCGGCGTCACATTCCGTGAACTTTACTTCCTCCCAATAAACTCTCCTTGTTTTGCACAAGTGGCACTTTACGTTCGCACTCCGGCCGAACACCCAGAGGAGGCGCACCGAGCCGCTCCGCCGGCGCCGCCGACGCAGGCAAAATGTTTTTCGCAGAAAGGGCCGCTGACGGAGCGCGAGCTTATCCACGCCGCTCTCAATCAGGGATTGAATTCCCTGCGAGGTCTGGCCGCCAATATTTGATGCGCACCTCTCTGCTGTACACGTGTTTTCTCCCCCCCCGCTCATGTTTTGCAGCGCCTGCTATCGAGAACTTCCACGCGCACATTATCTATAATGACACGCTCGCTCAGGGAAAAGTGGATGAAACGCACGTGGAGGGAAAGTGCTCGCTGTGACAGTTTTGTGGAAACGCACGCACCTGGGTCGGTAACATGCGCCTCTCGCCGCCGCCGCCGTCATGCATTCGCCAATCTCCACGTCAGCAGCCGCTGGACTGGGATTCACTTATCTTCATGGAAAGCAATTTTCCCTATCGGGACGCGGCTGACCGCCGGCATCCTGCCGGCGCCGCGCCGAGGGGCCGCGGTGGGCCGTAAGCTCCTATATGACTGTGTTCCTCAAGGATAAACCGGGATCAGTTCTTCCTCCCGCAGCCCGTCTCTCCACTTAAGCTCCCCTACAATGGCTCGCTGCTCGCCGCTGGACCGACGCGCACTCTATCTCGCTTTCAGTGACATCTTCATCAAGCATTTGTCAATGTTGGAGGATTAGATTTACGAGCGGCGGATTTACAGCCCGGCCGCTTTCTCCCCGCGCGCACCTCCACACGTGTGCGCGCAAACAAACACCTTGAGGAGAAAGCGTCTGTCATAAAAGCCACCCGCCTCGCACATGCCGACCGTACACAAATACGCCCACCGAAATGAGAGCGCGCCATAGATTGCTGCCAAATAGGGATAATTACGCGTGTGGGCTCGTCACTCGGCGCGCACGCTCACGCCGGTCATTGATTGAGAGCTTAATTCTCTGTCTGTCTGCTGAGAAAATCCCCCCATTTATTTGAACCACACGGATTGATCCCGCTGGGTTTATTCAGGCTATGAGTCATGTTCGCTGTGCATTAGCAGCTAATACCGTCTCTGTGTTGTATAGGTTTTCTGTCACTCTGTAATTGCTTACTGTAGAAATGCCTTTATTGCCGCGCTCCGAATGTAGGGAAATATGTTAAGTCGGATGCTGACGGAAGCCGAGCGACAGCGCGTCGCTCTCGTCTCCGTGTTTAACCCTTCGAGACATCCAACCGACCTCACGCATCCTGTTGGATGCGTTATTTTCTGGATTTGATTGGATTTCGTCTTATTTTGTTTAATTTTTCAACAAAGGAATCGTGTGTTTCTTTTAGGGTGGTCATTTTGTCTGTATTTCTTGAAGTTTTATGAACTTTTAAGATATTCAGAGTTACTCGTGTCCGCTCCGGCAAATATCTGAGCAGCGTGTAAACGTGTTAAAGGCGACAGATCGGAGTCAGTTCCTCTGCTCTGCTTCCGATATCGGCTGAAATCGAAATTTGAGAAATGCCTCCTAAATGTTAGATAACCCAGAAGGTTGAGGTGGTGTCTGGGGGGGGGGGGGGTTCTTATCAGGACGTGACACCTGGGAGGCGTTTTGACCAGGAGCCCATTTAGCAGAAACACGCTATACAACAACCTCACTCCTGAGCGGCACTCATCACGCCGCGGCCGAGTGCGAGATGGGCCCTCGGCCAAACGGCGCTCGCGTCCCTCACCTTGACTGTGGCGGCGAAATCGCAGCATTCATCTCTCTGTACGTTCACAGATGTCATGCCCCTCCCCCCACTCCCCCACTCCCCCCCCCCCTCACCCTCACTGACTTTGTAGCTGTGGCTGAAATATCGTCATGCGGACACTTTGAGACCAGCAAGCGATGCAAGGTCAGAGCGTGGAGGGAAAACTGGAACATGTGTTACTGCGCGCACACAGTCTCACCAGAAGAAAGGGGCCCATTCGAGGCACCGACACACACACACACACGCACACACACACACGGGCGCGGTGTTGCATCTCGCCGTCCTTCGGGGCTTTGGGTTTTCCATCTCCTGTTGTGGCGAGGGCACTGATCCGTCGGCCGTCCCGGGGAAGCCCCGTATGATTCTCATCTGTCAGCCGAGGGAAGACCGGGGATTGATCCGGATAAAGTGTCCACGCTCTCGTCCCCGCGGCCAGTCGGCGGGAACTAATCGCCACTGAATTTCCTGCCCCGGCTTAGCGGGAAGAGGCTCCGTTCGGTTCGCCGGGGAGAAACGTGACGCCGCCCTCTGAAAATAAAGCGGCAGCCGTCATTTTGGGTGGCTGTAATTGCCCCACGTCGCTTATTTTTATTCTAAGTGCAGGCCGATCCTTTGTGGGCGGGGCCCCTCCGTCCTCGGTCGGTCGCTCGCTGCAGAAGACACGCGTGGTTAGATCCCCTCATCGAGGCCTCCCTCAGATTAACTGGCTTCGTGCGCCGCCATGCCGCTTCCTGCTCTGGACAGAAAAGGACTTTCCACAATAAAAGCCAAAAAAAACAACTGACTTCTGAAGTCATGTGGAGGTTTTAAGAAGAACGCCTAAAGTTGCCCCTGAAGATTAGATTTAGATTAGTTGCCATAGCAAGAAACATCCTGTGTGAAATGGTGCTTAAGTGTTAGTTGATGTTATTCGGCAGCACTGCACTTCGTTCACTGTCGTTCTGGCCACAATTGAATGGAAACCAATGAGATTACCTGTAAAATTAAAGGTTTAATGAAAGACAAAAGTGGAAAATCAATGACAGTTTTTTAGCCAAGACAAAATGAGTTCAAAATGTGAAATTTGCAATAAATGACCACTAAAATAACTCAAATTAGCCAAATTAAAAGCAGTAATAATATTAATTCAATAGTGTGAGTTCTTTTAACTGTTTTCTTTGTGTTGAGATAATAATTCCTGTAAGAAAGGTGCAATAAAACCCTCGTAGCGTCGGTCTCCTTCCCACAGAAGTGGAGGCACGATGCCGCCGACACGTATAGGCGACAGAAGTAACAAGTCGCGGGAAAATGTAAACCTTCCTGCTGCCGTCTTGATTTCTCTTGTCGAGACGTCGCGTTATTACATTTCTCCCAACAAATGAATCCTGGGAAATATCTGACGGATCAGACGGTTCCGATTATGAGCCGGCGTGGCGCCGCTTCGCTCCGGACGCTCCGCTGGGACGCCGAGAGCCAACGTGGAGTCAACAAAGCCTAATAAAACCAAATGAGTCGGCAATGATGAAAGGCAGCGACGTATGTGCGATGTGCTGCCGTGTCGGTCCTGCTGCCTTTATGACGCTTTATTGTTTCTGGGCTCATTTGAATGATCGTGATGCATTTGGAGAAAACGCTGTCAGGAGGAAGAATACAAACAGGAACAATGAAGCCATAAAAGCCTTTTTTAGAGAGATTATTTCGGATGTAAGAAATTGCACAATCGAGGAGCGTTATTGTCGGGGCAGCAATAACACTCGCGTGTGACGAAGAGGAGCGTCGAACCCTCGCTCGTCTTGTCTTCGGTGAAGCGAGCGCCGAAACTTGAGGTTGTGCAGGATCGCGAAGCCTCACAAGGACAAACCGATTGACTTTAAGTCCGTGTTCATTTAATCATCGACTTCCTCTCTTTTCCATCTCGGCCAGTGCTTCTGCACCGACATAATCTTAAGCCTATTAAGTCGCCGTCCCGGAGCGAGGCTCTCATTACTGTCGTCGTCTGCCCGCCGCCTCCACAGTGCGGCACCATCGAATCCGGCTCCTACGTCAACCTGACTCAGAGGAACCTGCAGGACGCCCAGAAGTTCCTGCTCATGCACGAGGTGGTCCAACCCGTGGTTCCCGTGCCCTACTTCATGGAGGACAACGTGCGCTTCACGCACGTGGCGGTGGACGTGGTGCAGGGGAAGGACATGCTGTTCCACATCATCTATTTGGCGACAGGTAGGTGGAACGTTTTGTTGCTGTATCATTTTCGATGTTTACGCGGGACATTTTAGGCTGTGCGGCCCTTTAAGAGAGTCCAGCGTGCAACCCGGTGAATGGCGGACGGACATTTCGGAGGTTTGCGCTCCACGAGTGCTTCTGGATTTCATTGTTTTCTCTTGGCTTCAAGAGTGTAGTGGGCAGAGGCTCTCAGACTCACACATGCAACAACAATCTGATCAGCGCACACCTCCGCACGGCCGCCGAGGTTGGCGCGTTGGGTTTTTCTGTCGAAGGATCCTGCTCTGAAATGTAAGTGCTGGCTGTTGCTTATACAACCATGAATATTGATCAGTACGTAGAAATACTTCACGGGCGTGGAGCCCTTGAAGTAGTCGCTGCTCGGGAAAAACAAAAGGCCTGCAGGAGGAATAATGGAAAGCGATCGATCTGGATTATCCTCAAAGCTTCGCCTTTGACACGAGTGTGTTCACGCCATGCCTCCATATGTTCTCCAGATGCACCAGCCAGGACTCACACACACACACACGCACACACACAAACACACACACACACACACACACACACACACTCCGCCCGGCACATGTCCGTGTCGTGCCATCGCTCAGAAAGTTTTCATAAACACCGCCAAGCAGCCGGCGGTCACATGTCCAGCGGAGACGGACGGGTAATTACCAGCGCTGCTCCCGCCGCCTCGCCGTGAGTGACGCGGCGAGGCGGCGTCTGCTTATCGGGCCGCTGTTTGATCACGCTGCCGCGATAACGCGCGGTGTTTGACTTGGAATGCCGCGGAAAGCCGCATCAGCCACGCGCCACGGAGATACCATTGTTTGAGTGTCTGTGTTGGGAGTGAACACACATGTATGGATTATGAACAGGTGTAGGCGGCCCAATTCCAGCGTGTTGACCCGCTCCGCTGTGTTAATGTAGCATGAGCCCGCTGGGAAATGTCAACATCATCTTCCTGTTGTAGCATCAGTGTTATTTTAGGATATCTCTCTCTCTCACACACACACACACACACACACACACACTCTCTCTCACACACACACACAGCCTGTTCCACTTCACTGCCGCTGTGCTTGGCGTCTCGCTCAAAAACTCCCCCCTCATTGTTTGCATGGCGCTGTGATCAATGCGGCGGGCGGAGCGGCCCACATCGCCAGTTCCCCAGACACCCACCACGCGTTAATGAAAACATGGGCTCCGCTGCCAAGGCCGTTGGCCGGCGCGCATACTGTACCTAATCTCCTGCTATTATTAACGCTTAAACGCACCCCGCTGATTGGGGCCATTGCGGGAAGCCCGATAGCTCCGACCGGGGTCCCGAAGATGTCGAGGTGTGGGGTATTTTTACTGCAGCGTGCGGCCGCTGGAACATTTCAGCCCTAATTGCCATGCGGCCCTTGTTAGCCGTCTTTGCCCTCCAGCAGGACTCGACTTGTTGTGAGCAGAAAAGTATTTTAAAGGTTCAATAATGGACCGAACATTTTTGCCAGCCTGGAAAAAAACAAACGGAAACAAGATTTTGGGGGGGTCGCGACATCAGAGGGGAAATCAGAAAAAGAGGGGCGGAGCTTCAGCGGAGGAAGAAGAACCGCAGAAGAAGATTATCGATTTTTACAAAGTACTTAAAATCCGAAGGGGCGGTTTAGATCGGGAACATAATGCAGGCAAGATTTACCGAACAAAAGGTTGCGAGTCAGTAACCTTTCGCTTCGCATGAGTCGCGAGTGCGGGATAATTATCTCTAAATATCGATGGCATCAAACTGCAAATCGCCTCTAATCTGCAGAGACTCCAATGAGTTCAAACTTCTGCGTCGTGAAACAAAAACACGAGTGCGCCCTAAAATGTGGCAGGAAAGAGTTAAACTGGAGCTGTTGTGTAATCTTTGACTTTCAAGCCAGAGCGCCTCATGCTGCCGGTTACTTCAGACGGTTGCGACACGCTCGGCCATCACGCCCGGGGCACAATTCGGCTTTTCTACTCGCTGCCTTAAAGTAATCTATTAGCATTTCACCTTTCTTGCAGTGGCGTCGCCGCGCACCTAATTACTTTTTCCTGGCTCAGGGAATCGACTGTATAATAGATGGCGTTTGTTTTAGCGCTCCCTCAGAGAAAGACCTGCCTCTGACTTCCTGTGGCAGCGCCGCCGTCCACCGAATAAAGGTCAGGCTGCGTTCGCGGTGAGAGAGCGGCTCGGTCGTCGGGAAGCTCCCGCTGACAGGAGGTCCGTGTATTCAGGTGCCACCACGATTCCCTGGTTGACTCCGCCGAGCTTGGCACGCCGGCCGCCGCCACCGCCGCTATTTGACAGTCTCGTTTCAGAGGCGGCCGGCGCTCGGTTCGCGCCGGGTTCGGCTCATCCCACATCATTTGTTTCGGCTGTGTTTCTTTCCTCCCTCCTCTCTTACTTCACTCCCTTTTTCAGGTGCAGGTAATCAGCCTTCACCCCCCCGCCCCCCCCCCTTTGTGA
This sequence comes from Malacoctenus gilli, assembly GCA_032164315.1. Lineage (NCBI taxonomy): Eukaryota > Metazoa > Chordata > Actinopteri > Blenniiformes > Labrisomidae > Malacoctenus > Malacoctenus gilli. The sequence goes on from JASSRZ010000002.1 coordinate 5,106,219, forward strand.
CCGAGTCCTCTCGACTTTCTCCCCCAGATTACGGGACGATCAGGAAAGTGCTCTCCCCCCTCAACCAGTCCACGGGGAGCTGCCTGCTGGAGGAGATCGAGCTGTTCCCGCCCAGGAAGCGGCAGCCCATCCGCAGCCTGCTGATCCTGCACAGCCGCAGCGAGCTCTACGTGGGCGTCCGCGACCAGGTCATCAAGATCCCGCTCAAGAGATGCAGCTACCACAAGAGCAGAGAGTGAGTGCAGGCAACAAACAAACAAACAAATAAACAAACAAACAAACCAGCTCCATTGATGCCAAGTAGAAGCTTCTTATCTGGCGTGTCGAGGCGTCCGTGTTGGTTGAGGTCCTTCGATGGGATTTGAACCGAGGCGGGTAAAGTATCTACAGATTGTATTCGAGTAGGAGTCGTGGCACGATACTGTAATATTACTCGGTCAAAATAGAGAGTGGAGAGCCAAAAAACTGAGTATTTTTGGAGTAATCTCCCCAACTGCAATTCATAGTGATGGGGAATGATAGAAAGTCTGATACAGAACAAAATATTACTATTTAGAAACGAATCATTGTCAATTGACTCGATAAATCAGCTCTATGTCGAGGTGAAAGTTTGGCATTCCTTTAGAAATATACTCAAGTAGAAAAAGTAGAGAGTATATGACTTTAAAAGTACCAAAAAAGTAACTTCAGTGAATGTAATGGAGTAAATGGAATGCGTTACTTCCTCCCTCCTGATTCGAAGCCTTTGTGCGAGCCGCTGGAGGCGCCTGCGTTTGCCCTCTGAGTCCCCCCCCCCACCACCTCATCTCTGCTTGTCATTGACCCTCAGTGGAGAAAAACTCTGCGCTGTCTCCCTCCTGCAGTCCTGCAGCCACCGCGCACATGTTTATCAGATATATTGAGTTTCTGTCTGTCTGGGAGACGCTCCATGAAGGCATAAATATTGGCAAAAAGACGGGAGGGGAGGGGGGGGGGATAAAAGCCGAGACACGGGCGGCTGTGAAGACTCGCCACCAGATTGGGACGCCATTCATCATCGCGCGGCGAAAAAGAAATCACACCTGCATTCCTTATCGCGCGCACGACGAGCCGTTATTGGGATACTCACAAGAGTTTAAGGCTTCATACTGCAGCTGCGGCTCGGTGATAGATGCTGCGGCCGCGATGAAACTTTATCGGATCTCTCGGGCTTTTTCTCTTCCAAACGCCGGCGAAAAAAACCAAACAACCCCCCCCCCCCCAAAAAAAAACACAGCCGCCGTGTCGCTCGCTGACATTTCTTTGAGGTTCACCTGAAACGTTCGGACGGCGTCTCGGGCGCTACGCGATCTGCGAGGCCCCCGCAGGCCCCCTGAAAGACGGGCGCCAGCTTGTTTGCTCTCGCTTTCATTTCAGGCTGCTCTCGTCACCCCGAACCCGGACCCCCGACCCCCCCCCCCCCATCCGCACAGACATGATGTCAGCCGTCTGGTGTGTGCAGCACCGTCTCTCTGTTTCGGCAGTTTCAGATGGCGAGATAGCGGCCGCCTGTTTGGTTGTTATGGAGCGCACGGACGGCTTTGTTGCAGCGTCGCCGCCTGCAGCCCCGCGATATGTCATTGTGCTGTCACTGCAGACCGGTATTTATATGAAAAGAGTGACGTCGGGCTTTTTTATTGCTCTCAATAAGCCATCTGAAGGAGATATAGCGGAGACAGATCCAGGGGAATATTTGTCGGGCTGATAAGCTATTTTGAGACAGGAAGAAACGAGTGTGTTTGAGGAGAAAAAGGAGGAAGAGTACTCCAGGTGCTCGGTGGAAGATTACCTGAAAATCAGCTCAGCACTTCGTGTCGAGGAGTAATTTTTCGATGCTGATGCCGACGAAAGCGCCTGGTTGTTCTGTATCCGTCAATAAAATTAACACGTTTTAATCTCTTCCCCTTCTTATCGCTCTCTTCTTCCTCCCGCCTGTTCATTTGCGTCGTCGGCTGAATGTCTCCTCAGCCCTGAAGAACCGACCTTTACTTTTCCTTTCACCCGCCGCCTCGCCGCTTCCTCGGCTTCCCCCTCCGCACCATCTTTCACCATCTTATCTCGCTCACTTCCTGTTTCTCCATTCATCACGCGCGGCGCCGTCCTATCGTTCCTCTTTGTAATCTCCCCGTCGAAGCCCATGTTTGATTTCGTGTTGTAAAAAATCAACGCGGGGACGTCTGCGCCGCTGACGTGACGGGTGAATAAAAGCGCATTAAAGGTGAGCTGTGTTGGCCTCTTTCAGAGCCTGCGTGGGGGCCCGAGACCCCTACTGTGGCTGGGACCTGCTGCTGAAGAAATGCACCACCCTGGAGGAGAGCGTCAGGATGAGCCAATGGGAGCAGAGCATCTCAAAATGCCCTGTGAGTATCCGAGGGGGGGGGGGCTATCTGATCTGTGCATGCTTCCAGCTCGCCCGCCTGCTCCTCCGTTATTTTCTTCTCTGTCTGGAGTTTCCAATCCTGAAAGTTGGTGGAAAACACAATTATCCTGACTTGGCCCCAACGCGCACCCTCCTCCTCGTCCTCGGAAAGTTGCGCCGCATTCTCGGAGACCTCAGAAAGCCGTCCTGCGAACGACAACCAGCGGCTTGGTCTCCATCGCTCACCTGTAGCAGCGCTGCTTTTCCATTAAACCCCCCCCCCCCCTCTAAACTGCGACGTGGCTGCATGCCGATCGCCTTCGGCGCCGCGGGCTGTCCTCGCCGCTCGCTCAGCCGCAGCTGAGGGTGCCGCGTCCCCCTCGGTAGCGCTCTGCGTGCTGCTGAGGAGTCGCCGCCGCTCGTGCCGCCGAGCACCCGGTGGCGTCTGTCAGCTCTGGCAGGAAGTTCGCCGACGCTGCGCAGACATTCAGACTCGGGCGTCGCTGCACATAAATCCAGATATTGATCCGCAATATTCCCATATATACGCATATATGTGCATGCTCATACGTATTGATCCGTGTTATATATGCATGTTCAGTGTGTCTCTGTCTCTTTAAATCACAATATCTGCCTGAAAGCTGCTAAAGGGGAAAAACAGCTTGATTGACTGATATTCTGTGTGTGTGTAAACAACTGTGGTGGCAGCAGGTGCGTCTGTGTTCTATGCTGGAAGTTCAAGAGCTTTATTTTGAATATATGTTGTTTAGAAATGGAGCTTTTCATGCAAATGACTTCCCTAAAGAACACATTTCCTCCCACTTCGCTCCGAGCAGTGTAATTATGTGATTAATGTTCCCGTTTCACTCCGTCACAAAACGACCCGTCAGATCTTAAATACAGGATCTGATCTCGGTCAATATGTTCTTTCCGAGTAAACCCACGGATGCCGCCATGTTGACGCAAACGCGGGGAGCCGCACACCGCAGCCCGCAGCGCCGATGGACCGCGGATTTACTCACTGCACCTCGGTGCAGTCGGGAGCATAAATTAACCGCCGTTTGCATGCTGACAGGAAGAAACGAGCGCCCGACGGGGCGCCTGCAGTCAGAGCAGGACGGGAGAGAGAGTGCGTTTTTGCACCGGACTCGAGGCCGAGATGTAAAGAGTGCAAAACAAAACGTGGTCTTTCGTCGGAGTGAGACTTTCACTCCCCGCGAAAAGGCTAAGCTGGCCGAGCGGCGGCTCCGCCGCGTCCTCCCGCAAAGTGGAAGTCTGGAGTCGGAGAGGCCGGTCAAAGGTCGGCGCGCCGACTTGTGCTGCGTGGGCAGACAGCAGAGCGGCGCTTTACCGACCTGCTCGGAGACGCCATCTGGCAGGAGAGCGTGGATGAGACGCGACGATTCGCGTTTTGGGGAAGGTGAAGGCGTTCGTCACGGCTGTGTGTTATCGAATCGTTCACTCGGGCTACAAATGTTTTTTGCTGCTACACGGACGAGAGAAGAAGCCTCACCTGGTTTGGTGCTCGTTAGTCTGCGCGTTCTTCCTCTCTACTCGCCGTCCGTAGGTTTGCACGTTTGATTTCCGTGTCTCTGTCTTTAATCGACAACGGAGCAGAGCAGATCAAATCCGTGTCAGTCTGGAACATTTTATCGCTGTGTCTGTTCGAACTTTTTATCCTTCACATTTGCTCGTCGCTCTTTTGCCAGCGTCCTTTTTTTTTCCCCACTGAAAGCGAATCCAAGACAGTTAAAATGCAAGAAAGAAAAAAAAAAGTGAATGTTTATTTTTTAATTCGAAGCATACAGCATGAAATATTTATTGAGTAGATATTATACACCTACCAAATTATTCATGGTCTCCAAGCTGCGAATGATATTGCCATCCTGCTGCACCGGCTCGCGTCTGCGTGGAGCTGTTTGCTTTCGAGGCACTTCATTGATGCAGATATTGTCCGTCTCCGCCGAGCGTCTCCCGTTTACGCACGCGGCAGAGTTCAATTACCAATGAGAGCAGAGGCCGGCCGTGCTCCTCCTCCTGCCGGCAGCGGCTGATGATGCCGCGCTCCTTCCTCCTCGTGCGAAAGTGTTTTTTTTTCTTTCTTGCGTTTTTGAATCACCCTGAAATGTAGCGCCGACATGGCTCATATCCTCTGCAGCTCTCACGCCGCCGCCGCCGCCTCCTTTTCCCCTTTTTCTTTTTTCTTGCGAGGCATTTCGCTCGCATGCCGGCGACATCACTCGTAATTCAG
>JASSRZ010000002.1:5124465-5134546 GCA_032164315.1 Malacoctenus gilli
TTGTTTTTGTGTGGGGCTAATGAGCCGCCGTCACCAATTTTATAATAAAGTGATCAAATTAATGAATAACGGAACGCCCCCCCCCCCCCCCGTCCCCACCTTTTCCCTATAAAGCCACTTTTTACACGACGTCTCCAGAAACGGCCCCGCTGTGGATATAAGTTTAAAGCCGCTCCATCGCAGACGATAACAAAGAAATGGCGGAAAGCGCCGAGTCAGTCGGGAGAAACCCCCACAGGTGGGAGCCCCCCCCCTGCCCATCATGGTGGTCTTTGCCCCTCAGCGATGAGTCTGAATCCCGGAGGAGCTCGAGAGGCGTCGTCAGTCGGTGTCGCACGGAAATCCCGACGCGTGGACTCGATTGTCGTGTTGCGTTCAGGTCCGTTTTTTTTATGCAACGTTAATGCATTTTCCTGTTTTATAATTACAGACGGTCGTTCCCGCTAACACAAACACGACTTTACAGGTTTTACCTCCAGGTGAGGTCAACTCTACAATCCAGCTGATCGTCAGCTACCTTTAATAAAGAGAGCGTATTATTTACGACGCGGCATCTTTGCATTTTAATTGGCCCTGACATTGAACCGTCGTTGCTTCGGTATTTATTTATTTCTCTCCGAGTTTAAAAGATAATCCACTCTAATGCGATCTGATGAGCTACTCATGGCCCTTCGTAATGCCTTTAAATCGCTGTATATTTACGTCTCTCAGGACATCAAGCCGTCTTTCCTTTTTCAGTGAAGCAGCTCCGCTTGCGCTCTGGGAATCAAACTCGCAGTCTGTGCTCTGGCCGTCCAGCACTTAAGCAAACATCCTTCGAGCCAATGACCTTCCCTGCGAGCCATCGATCTATCGAGCGACTTTCCTTCGGTTCTTCCAGTCCAGCGACCGATCTTTCCGTGATCCAACCGTTCAGCTCTGGTGCTTTCTTTAATCAGTCGTGCAATCTAACGCGCGTTTGGCCAATCGAGGCAACGATCTGTGCAGGAAGCTATCCAGCGATCCAGTCGGCAACCTATCGAGGAACTTCCTCCACGTTCGAGCTTTGCAATCGATGGGATTGAAAAAGAGGGTCGAAGGACGTCTCTTTCAGGGACGCCGAGCATTCCTCCGTCAGGTCGAACCTTCCTGCCCTCTTTGTTGGACAGTTAATGTACATCCACCACTCTTGTGGGTCGTGGAACCACCGTGTGTCGGATCCAAAACCTTCAGGAAACCTTCCACTCTTTCGCACTGCAGCTGTGAGTGGCGGTGAAGCCAAAGTCTGGATCTGTGTTCAGAGCTGCATCACAAACCGCAGTAACCTTCAGTCAGACGCCGGTGTGAGTGATGCTAAACAGCCGTCCAGTATGTATGAAAAACCAACCTCGTATAGATCCACGGAGCTCATTTGACAGCCTGCGGTGTCGAAACCTACACGGATGTTTACTGATAAGCCCACCGGAGGAGACCGCTGGCGGCACAAACACATTTGTCTCTTTTCAGATTGCTGGAACGGCGGAGAAGAGATTTCTTCTTGCTTTGATTCAGGTGCTGACCCTGAGTTTTATCATGTGACCTCCCAGGAAGGTCTGATCCTTCATTCAGCGGCTCCACTTTACTGAAGTTCATATCTGCGGAAAACTCTTCAATGACGGCACGTTGAAAACAGTGCATTAACAAGGCTGGTTATCTATTTTTTCCAGGCGTATCGCTTCTTTTTATGTTTGGACAAATCCGCAGCGGCACAAAGCGTTTTTCATCCACAAACTTGCGGGCAGGAAAGCCGAGGCTTTAGGGGAGCAGCGGCAGGACGGCCGGCGACAGCGGAGCGCTGCTCACATATTCATAGAACCGCGCGATGTGAAACGAAGGCGAAGTCGCCGACGGTTTGTCTGTTCTGGAAATAAACTTTCATGTGATTCTGGCGGATCGTTTTGGAGTCGGAGGAAGGGAACTCGGAGGCGTGGGCGGCGAAATATTCAGCAGGTGCGTCGTGAAGCGGACGCGGGCACCGTTTGAAGTGGGCCGCGGTCGGCGGGACGTCTCCGGCCAGCTGCGTGTCGGCCGCACGCGCTCCGGCTGAGGTTCGGTGCCGACTCCCCTGCGAGACCTTGAGTGAGGTTTAGTGTTGAAGCCAGTAATTATCTCCTCAGCCCCTTTGCATCAACACTAATCCTCAGAGAGTACAGGCAGGAACGCTTACCAGACAAGCCTCATTAAATATTGACTGTGTTTGGCCACCATCAACAACTCACACAACAAACACCCTCAGATCATTTAAACCCCCCCCCCCCCATCTACTTCCTTTTTTTCGTCGCTGAAGGTGTCGGTGGGACGCTGAGGTGGATTTCTCCCCTCCTCTCGCTGTGATTGGCCGATAATCACAGATTGTGGGCCGGTCTGTGGCGCGTGACGATGTTAAATATTAATGTCTGGAGATGATTACTGCGCTCGATGGAGAGCGGCAGGAAGTGTGGTGGAGGTGACACCCTCATTCATCACGGGGCCCGAACAGAATCTAAATCCTCCCTGTGTTTTTAACCTTGATACCTCGGGGAAGGGAGGAGGAGGAGGAGGAGGAGGAGGAGGAGGAGGAGGAGGAGACGCAGACGAGTGCCGATAGGCAGAGGCACAAAGAGATGAAACAGAGATACAAAAGCAAAGGGAGGGAAAGATCTGACACGAAGTGAGCTATAAACGCTGCGGAGGGGGGAAAAAAACGGGATGAAAGCAACACAAAGACGGATAGATGGATGCAAAGTGAGACCGCGAGAGAGAGGGCGAAAGAAAGCGGAAGTGTGGCGCTGAGAAATTGGCCCGGCGTACTGTATAATGTATGGAGCGCGTCCCGTCAGCTGACCTGTCAGCGGATCCCGTGTGACAGGCTGACAGATGTGCATAGAGGAACTCTTATCTTATTTTGCGGAGGTCTGGCAGCCGCTCGAGTCCTCTTCAGCATAAAAAAACAAGTGGTGAGGAAGACGGCAGCCGTCTCACCTCCTCTTTGGTGACGCCATTCAGAGAAGACGTATCGCTTCTTTATTTTATCCTAGCTGGGAAGAAAAGCGAGCCGGACGCCTCTTGGCCACCGACTGAAGCACATCGAGGGCTTGTTTTCAGTCGGGAAGTCGAAGAATGAACGTCTCACGTGTGATGTTGTGGAACTTGAGAGTCGTGTTTTTCTTTCAGAGCCTCTTACATATGGCGAGAATGTCTTCCATTAATCTCCTTCTTTTTTCGCCTCCTTCTCGGTCTTCTAATTCAGCCCCTCGGTGTTCTCCCTCCCTCCCCCCTCCCTCCCTTCCTCCCTGCCCGCCTGTCCTTTCACCTTGGTGATAAATTAAACCTGATCAATGACCTTTTCTGCTTGGCTTGTTTACCTCTTGCCATGTTCAGCAAGGGGCCTAATGGGAATGTATCCTCGCGGCGCGCCGGCAGAATGGCAGGCAGGCAGGCAGGCAGCAGGGACGGGGCGAACAGCGGCCGGCTGGCTGCCGTGGAGGAGATATTTCGGATGATGTGCGGCGCGACGGCACACAACACCACAACGAGCTGGAAGCTTGCGGGAAGGAGCGCTGAAAAGGCTGTTTATTCCCTCATAAAATCAGCTCTTTAATTTCATCCGAGCCATTGTCCCGTTTATTATCCTGCTCAGGAAATACACCGCGAGCTTCTGTCCGAGCTTATCGTGCCGTGATGATTTACGATCGTCTGTCCCGCTCTCGGCGTGCCGGCAGACGGATGACGCTCCGTTTCCGTCTCTGTGCCCGCAGGAGTACCAGTCCTGCAACACCCTGCCGTGCCCCGACCTCAAGAAGACCACGCCCTGGACCCCCTGGACGCCCGTCAACATCTCGGACAACGGCGGCCACTACGAGCAGCGCTTCCGCTACACGTGCAAAGCCCGCATCCCGGACCCCGGCCTGCTGGAGGTGGGCCGCCAGCGCATCGAGATGCGCTACTGCTCCAGCGACGGCTCCACCGGCTGCTCCACCGACGGTGAGTGCCGGAGACGGTCGGCGTCCGTGGGCCGCCGCGCGTCCCGCTTATCGCTCTCCGACCGGCTCCCCGCGCCTCTGCCGGCTGCTCGCGGCGCAACTTTCCTATCTCGCCGTCCTGCAGAACTTGAAGGAGCTTTATCTCTCGTGTTTTCCTTGCCGCGGCTATCGGTGGATCAGAGCCTCAGACGCGTTAATGAACTCGCGATCCACAAAGCCGATCAGCAGTCTGCAGCTAATTTTAGCGTCCCCACGCCGTCCCGTAGCCTCGCAAGACACAAACAAACACAAAGTTCAATTACAGTCTCGCGAAGACGCGCGAGCAGCAGCTCTTTATCCATCATCTCGGCTATTCCCCGCTGCCCCGAGTCGGAGCGCGGCGAGTCTCAGTCGGCCACGCCCGGGGGCGAATTAAACGCTGTAAACGCACAAACAGGCTGCTAATTGACAAGTTGTTTATATTGTGGAAGTGGAAGGAGCCATATTAGAGAGGAGCCAGGCTGGATGGCACCACACCACAGCAAAGCAGGCGCAGATACAGCAGTTAAAGTTTGTTTACGAGCCGCTCTCTGCCTCGGAGGAAGAGGCTGTTTTTTTCCTGTCGGAGGCTTTGGAGTCGGCGCGTGGCGAAGCCGCGGCGGCCTTGCATCACTTTGAGGCGGTCTGCGTCTGTGGGTGGTCCGTCGCCGCGGTAATCACGGAGGGTCGTCGCCTCCGCGCAGACCCTCAGCCGGATTGTTCTTCTTTCCATCTCTCAATATTAAATCTCTCTCTCTCTCTCTTTTTGCCGCCGCCGCCGCCGGTACGAGTTGTTCTCTTCACACTTTGAAGCCGGCGCCTAAATGTTCCTGAAGGGTTTCAAACGAGCAGTGACAAGAACAGAGGTGGGGGACAGGCAAGAAAAAAAAACACCCACCCGGGCTGACTGACTGACTGCGGAGTCGCGGCTTCAGAGCGAGCGACAGCCGCACATCTGAGGCCGTCGGAGAACAAAGGCTCCAACTTTAATGGCGCCGTCTTGTTCCTGATTAGTGGGAGGAAGTTCCAGACGCAACGTGTTCCATTAGAGGTTGTCACCAGCAGCCTGACATCAGATTAGCCTCAGTGTTAATTACACCATCCGAGAACGCAAACACGGCGAGCGGAGCGGTCGCTGTTGGCTGCGTGTCAGCCTGGTGCCGGAGGACGTAAGCGGCCTATAGGCTGCGGCAGGCAGATGGTGCGAGATTGGCTGAACCGCGCGCGACAAGCTTCAAATCCCCTCAACAAAGATGGGAGGTGTGTTTTTTCCAAACCTGCTTTCAGGGGAGTAAAAAAAAAAAAAAAAAAAAGAGCCACACTGTTTCCGCAGCCTGTTAAAGTTATCAAGCCAGAGCTGCGGGTTCCATTCAGTCGCTCTTTACGAAGGGAAGCCTTTTAAATAGCGCGTTAATAGACTCGGACTTTTATTTACACGCGTTTTGAAGTCGTTTTGTTGCCGCGGCGCGCCGCGTTCCGCGTGGCTCTCGCGTTTTTACTGGATCAGTGATTCATCATCACTGCGAGCGCTAAATCTCCACGCCGCTGCCTCCGAGCAGCGCCTCAAAAACAGACACGAGTTTATACTCTCCCCGTTTAATTTTTAACACGTTTACAATGAACCGAATTAAGTTTGGACATTAAACAGAGGGGTTTTTTTCTCTTTCCTCTCGGTTTGGAGCCTGAAAGCGTCTCGCTGTTGACCAGGAAACTGTTTCTTTGCCCTCGGAAGCCGCCGCCGCCGCCGCTGCTGCTCAGGTTCGGCGGGTGAGCCGGAGCAGTGAGGTGTGCACGGCTCGGCCGCCCCCCCACGCTGATTGTTCAGCTCCAGACTTCAATGTGATTCACTTCTCGCAGCGGTTTTAACTCATAACTGTCGAAAAAGGAGGACGGAGTCCAGTGATCCACTTCTTCATTTCAACCATTATCAAACCTGCCATCCATCTGGAGTGCACCGGTGTGTGTACTCTGTACTCCTGGGTGCGTGTGTGTGTGTTGGAGGGCGGGGGGCTGCTTGGTGTGTTTTCTCAGTGGGTGGAAACACACACCTGCTTGTGTGTGTGTGTAGCAGACATGTTCGCCCTCCTGCGTCCGTTGTTCTCTCACAGAGGAGGCCATCAGAAGATGATTACCTTCACAGTGGTGCTTTGTATTTGTGTATTTCTGTGTATTCTTGTGTATTTATGCCCACTGTCAGCATAATCCGTCTACTTTCAGGAGAATTGACTCTTTCTCCACAATCTGCGTCCTTTCTTTTTGTTTATTTGAAGTCGCCGCAGGAAGTTTGAAGGACAGTTTTCTCCGACGTCGCCGTCCTGCTTCTCAATAAAACAGTCCACTCTGTGAAGACCCCCCCCCCCCGCCCGCCGCCGCCCCTCCCCCCCTTCAGATTCGGGGGAAAAATGTCAGCGCCTTTGGAGATTTTATTCGCTCGCCATCGGATACATCTGACATTCGATGATACGGATTAAACTCCGCGACGTCGCCAGATGTTCTTGACACACACCTGGAAGCCTCATCTGGGAGGCGCTGATAAGCAGCGTTAATCCGCCGTCAATACAGCGAAGAACCGGATGTTTGATGCTCGTCAGACGTTCACACCCCGACCGCCGCCCCCCCCTCCTCATTTTTGTCATATTGTCTCGCTCGGAGATCGCTATCCGTCTCTATCACGTCTTTATTACGGCAGATAAATTACGAATATGCGATTTCGCCGAGCGTTTACAATGAGCCTTTTATTTAACATGCTGACTGGTTTCATATCAGCGATCATGGCGTAATGATAGCCATGAGTTAATTACTGAAGATCGGTGGTGATTTAAAGACCCCTGTCGTCGTGACCACCCAGCGATTAGTCAGCTGGAGTCGTATCACGTTCAACACGCTGGAGAGCAGATCCAAACATTTGATGGTTTGCTGGTTTTCCTGTTCTGTGCCTTTAAACGACCTTCAGGCTCCCCGTGCCTCCTCGTGAAACGCGACCTTCTCTTTGTCGACCACTGTGCGAGCTGTTTGACGTCCTCATGTCTGGATGCGTTACCATAGCAGCTGGAATACGTGAAGTAATTAGTACTTCAGATATCTGATTCTCGGCCTTCTATCGATGGCGGCAAAGTGTCGCCGCACCTCAATGCGTCGCTGTTCCTCCGTGGAGCCGCCTGGAAATGCGTATCGCCCCTCTGATATTCAGAATTCATCTCAGCTGCTTAGTTGATATTTATATTTTATAAAAGAAACACAAACATCCAAATATTAGAGCATCTTCCTCCTGCTCAAACACAGCAGTGTCTGTATGAAAAGCCTTTGGAGCAAGTTTACTTTACGAGTTACCTTTTTGTTGGACCTTTCAGAGGTGGGTAGCGTGACGGTGCTTCATCACTTCCAGTTTCTGACGTGTTTTTAGAGCATCAAGGTAACTTCAGCAGCTCTCAGAGAGACCTTTCGTCTCTTCCGAGCGCTGGACTTCCAGTAGTTCCCGTAAATAAGGCCGTGCAGGGTGAAAGCCGCGGCGCTTTGTCTCTGTCGGCGCTGATATGCGGTGATCCTCCAGCCGGCTCTGCTCCCAGCCGCAGGCATCACGTCCAATAAGTGTCTGATCGCAGTGATCGAGTCGTCTTCTGACCGCCGCGTAACATTCACTGCAACACAAAGGAACCTTTTTTTTTTATGCTGATGACCCGTTTAATTATGTTAAAGAATTCCTGATGTTTGAATGCAGTCACACCTATCGTGACGACTTGAATGAACACCTGAACGAGGAAGCGGCTCTGAAAGTGTCAGTCGCACAAAGGTGTTCAGCGTAGATTAGGGGGGTTAAAGAGGGAGGTCGACGGCAACTTTGAGTTCATCGCGCCGCGCCGCGCCGCCTGCATGCGTGTTGGTTTGTTTTGCGTTCTCTGCTCTCCAGCCGTGTGGCCGTTCCAGCTGGTCAGAGCGCCGCTCCTGCCAGAGCTGAAGCCCTCCGCCCGTCTGTCATTAGTCAGCCCCGAACGAAAGGCGCTCTCCGTGATTAGTCACTCTCCGGGCTGCCACGGGCCGGCCCACTGCGCCAGCAGACAATTTGAATTATGACTTCTGCAAAGCTGTATGTCTATGAAACAGATACTCCTGTCTGCTCCGATCAATAGCTGTATTTATAACGAACGACCCAGAAGTTCGCCCTCCGTAGCTCTCAGCATGCGCCGCTCGTCGCTCGCAGCTTAAAAAGCTTTTAAAATCCCGTATTCATGCCGGCGTTTTATCATTTGCATCTCGCCGACGCGCCGCCGATGAGAACGGCGCCCGAGAGATGAGAGGCGTTTCTGGAGGAAGGTTGTGGGTTTGTAATTTTTGCCGGCTGCTGCCGGTGACTGATGGCTGCGCGGATATTTATTTCTTTCCCGGGCCCGGCGAGAGGCGGCGGCGTGTCAGCAGCCTGATGTGTTTCACTTCAGCTGGTCCGGTATCAAGGCCGGGGCCCCCTCACGGCCGGCAGATTAGTTTCTCCTGCACGGGTGTCATGAGCCGACGCTGAGTAGACGCAGGACGGCGCTGAGGGACGAGCCTGACGGATGACGAGCGTCCCCGTCCCCTTATTGTCTCTCTGTTATTCCGCCTCGCTGTCCCTGCAGTCAACAGTCCTCCTTCCTGCGCCTGCGTCGCCCTTCATAAAGCGAAGGAGTGGAACTAGTTTATTATTGGAGCACTGTGCAAACTTCTGATCTCCGAGGCAGCTTTCTATAGGAACCAAACTGCTCCTCATGTCAAGTTAGATCTCCCGTCCATCGTGGTTAGTGGTGGCGGGATTCCTCCATGTTTCTGCGAGGCTTCGGTGAAACACGGCGCTCCGGATGTCTGTCTGTCAGGCAGAGTTCCCCACCTCATTTTTAATTAACTCCACGCCACCTTTTCAGGGTTAAAACGGGAAAGCCGGTGACACGCTGCCGTTGTCACCTTCGGGTTGCGCTGCAGAAGTGCCACAAAATTTGGGTGACAGAAAGTCAACACGTTCACAAGCCGGCATAAAAAAACAACAACTCCGTCTTGTCAGGAACTAAAAACATCCACTTTTATGGCATAAAGCCTCTTTTAACTCCACACGTCTGCATGAAATTACAGCTCTGAGCTCTTCGACGCGCCATGGCGGAAGGTTTCGACAGTGTTTTCTAATCAGGATTCAACAATGAAGATTAACACCCGGCAAAAGTTTCGACGCTCACGCGCGTTGTGAGTCAGTGATGAGCTTTTCCTCGCCTGTCTTCTCCGACGGCGGCTCACTTTTTTGCGCTTTGATGCTGTTTTTTTTCCCTCCTTCTTGTCCGTCCTGGATGTTACTTCAGTGCCAAGCGCTCCGCCGTGTTCCCTACAAATTACCAGGCGGGAGTGTTGATGGAAGTCCGTCACCTTCGCTGGGAAAAATCCAGTTTTTGTCGGTCGTTGTTCACGAATTTCAGCTTCTTTGAGTAGTCTCGTTCTTCTAAAGTACACAGTACAAATACTCCCTTCAAGTTCACCAGTGGAGCCACAAGCACCAGGTAGTATTTTGTGTTTCCCTGCATCGATAAGTAATAGATTACTCGCATGCCGTAGAATCAATCAACTAAATTTACCGTGAGCTCGTCACCCTTTCTTTGTCCGTTAGTAATACTTTTAAAGGTTGCAGAGCCGCTGTCTCTCTGCTCGTTGGCGCTACCATCAGTCGCAGCTGTTTTGCTTCAGCTGCTGAAATTCTCCTTCAAAGCTGAGCTGCTTCATCAGAAATTAAAGAACAAAGTCAAACAAGATGGAAACTTGCATGTGGGACACAAAGAGGATGAAGTGATGGTTTGTGACGCGAAATACGTCGGCTGGAAAATATGTTTGCAGTGATTAAAAGTATTAGACGCCGCAGTTGGAAATTCAACCATAAACTTGGACTTAAGAGACCAGAAATCCCCTTTTAACATCAAATAGTTTGTGGCTCATGGAAGCCGGAGGTCCAATAATGTGATTTATAAGCCTAAATCTGACTAAAAGGACTGTGAATAAAACTGCTTAAATTCAGTAAATCTTCCTGCTATCCAGGAGAAGTAGGGGGGGGGGGGCAGAGGAGAAGGGGGGGGGGG
>JASSRZ010000002.1:5142907-5155434 GCA_032164315.1 Malacoctenus gilli
GCGGGGGGGGGGGGGGATTCTGGGTCGAAACATCGCCTCATAGAGCTCAGGACAGCGCCGGGAATGCTGTCATGATCTGCTGCTGTAAACAACCAGAATCCCTGTGTTATGGTTCTTTTAAGGCTTAACACACACACCCCCCCAACACACACACACACACACACACACACACACACACACACACACACACAGAGTCTCATATACATTTCTCAATATGCACGAGTGCACACACACGTTGAAAGCAGCCTTTCCTCTGGGACACATTGCTGATCTGATGAGGACTGTAAAGGAGGCGGGGGGGGGTGTTGGGGGGGGGCAGTAATGGTTAGAAACTGTGCAGTGGAGAATCTAGGACAGGCTGGAAGCAGGACTCTCTGCCTCGCCGCTTCGTCCCCGTGTGGTCCAGCGTTGCTCTGCCGTCTGGACGCCGCGTCCGTCTCGGGGACTCTCCCGCTCCCACGTCCGTCTCCGGCTAAACGTGCGTCTCGTCTCGGAGACGTCGGCTCATCTCCATTTCTGTCCGTCTCTTCCTCGGGCTGCGACTGTTGCCGGTACAGTAGATCAGATTGCGCAGCGTTGCGTGTCTCGGCGGCCTTGAAAGAAAACCTTCGTTCTTGGTTTTCTGCCTCGCATGTCTGAGTTCTCCCTCGCTCTCAAGTTTGTTGACTGTGTTTTTCTTCCGGCTTTGGAGCTGTGATGCTGAGCGAAGGGAGGGAGGAGGTAACGTTCTCATGTCCCAGTTTCTCTGCAAGCGGGGACTGTTGGATGCCGCGCCGTGTCCTTTCTAGTTCTGGCTCGTCGGCCGAGCGAGGATTAATTCTCTCCGGCTGCGCGCGGCGCTCGCCCGGATCGATAGATCCGGTCGCTGGCTGTTTGAGAGGGCGGGCGCCTCGCTGTTTGTTTTGGCGACAGGGGGGCAGCACCTGTGAGGCGGTGTTAACAATATGCGCCGTCCATCAGCGCAGTCGGACCGCCGGAGGAAGGACGGCGAGCCAACTTGGAGCCTTCGACTCAGAACTGCTCGCAGGGATTCAGGCCGCTCGGACAGTTGGGTGCACAGACTGTTAGTTTGGGGAGGGGGGGGGGCTCCTCTGTCCGCCGGGTGAACTTCAGCTCACCCTGTTTACTCCAGAAGTTTGCCTCAAACGGAGCCCGACACAAAGCGACGCTCAGCGAGCTGAGACGTTATTAAATGACCTCGATATTGGGGTCCGACCACACGTGATAAACGACTTAAAGTCGAGCGTAATCCAACACTGTTTGGACAAAACTCTGTGTGTATTGTGCGAGCGGCCGCTGACACACTTCCTGCGACGCGAATGCAGATGCCTCTCGCAGCCTCCTACGGGCTGCATGAGGGCTTGATAAAGAGTTCAGGTCTCAGTGGCGAGCGGGACCGTCCGTGCCGCCGCCTGCCCGGAATCGATAAGGAGCAGGAGCCCCCGCAGCCCCGGACGGCGCCCGTCAGCGCGCACGCCAGCCCGACGGCGAGGTGAGGCGGCCCGTGCGCCGCCAAGGTCGGCCGTAGTTATGAAGAGGTCGAGGATCCGCGCGAGGTAAACACGCCATCTTCTCGCTGAGAATACAAAGCAGCAGCAGCCGCCGCCGCCGCCGCGCGATGACTGTCAGTGAAAAGAGCGTGCCGACAAAAACGGCGAGGCCAGTTTGGAGGACGAGGAGAAGAAGGGAGACAAAAACAGCAGGAGAAAGTTAACGGCAAAGAAAGAGGAGGAGAAAGAGAGGACGTGGGCGAAGAAGACGAGGCTGTGATAATGAGAAGAAAGAAAGAAAATCTAAATATTGAAAGACGAATCAAAAGATTGAAGGTTACTCCGCTTGAATGGCGACGACGCGGGATCACGTCGGCGCTTGAACGGCGAGAGAATCTTCTCGTATTTCTCGTTGAAAGAAAACGTCCGACGGAGAAAGAAAACGGGAGAAACGAGCGCTGAATAATGCAGCGGCGCCGAGATTTGGGTGGTGAAGGAAAAAGTTTGGGTCTTGTTGAGGAGAGTGAATCACCGGAGAGGTGTTTGGACAGCGGCTTCATCGCCGGCGCCGATGATGATGACGATGAGTTCGCTCTTTTCATTCAGAAAGGCCCCGAAGCTTCCTCTCTTCTCATTCTGCGCTCCGTCTCTGAACGCTTCCTCCGCGCTGATTAATGCGCGCAGTAATTACAGTTTAATCGAAGCGACGGTTTCATGTTTCATTAGGGCGCGTCTGCGCGTCTCATTCCAGATGAGAGTACACAGATTAGTCGGCTGATGTTGTTTGATGAGCGCGGATGTTCCTGCGATGACGAGACACGCGAGCTCTCGCCGAGTCCGGAGTGACGAAGGGAATTCGTGCTTTTTATTAGCGTCTCATTTCCAACACGAGGTGAATTCCGAGTTTCTGAGGATTTACTGAAACGCCGCGAGGCTCCGACACCTCAACACCCACGTATTCACACCCAACTGCCTCTTAAAACATTAATTTTGCTCATTTGTCAGTTTGGATTTGATCATGTTTGATGGACACTGACCATAAAGATCAGAGGTGCGTCTCTGCTGGCTGAAGACGATGAGAAACACTTTGTTTTTTACTTGGATTTGAGGGTTAAAAAACAAAACAAGTTGTCTGTGGGCAGCGTGATTAGAAAAACAACAGTTCGCGACCTTCTGTTCAGCAGCGGGTCAAACAGCTCAATCCAATAATTCAGCGACGACCTCGGAGGTCGACTTTGTTTCCAAACTGCAGAACGAAACAAATAAAAAAAAAGTCTATCTGATAAAAGATGAAACGAGGCAGAAACCAGCGATCGTTTCACGACGGAGTCTCGTTGTTGGACTGTTTCTTTCCACCTGTTGATGAGAAACGCGGCGTTACATCAGCTGCATTTAGGCTCAAGCCGTGCGGCGGGTCCCCAGCTGAAGCTTTTCGAGCATTTCCGAGTAAAGAGTAAAGACTCATCCGCCGTTATCGAGAGCTGTTATTGACTCGCTGCCCTCGCGTTGCTCTTCAAAACAAACGCGCTCCGAGTTGCCGGGAAGAGAGGAGCGAGACGGCTGTCGTCGGTTTTCTGAGAGGAAACGGTGTCCAAATGTTCCGACGGATCTCACCAGCGGCCCGGTCTCCGCCTCTCCAACAGGGGAGGTGCTTCGCCTGGGGAGGATGTCGGGCCACACGGTCAACGGCGGCTGGTCGGCCTGGAGCTCCTGGTCGCAGTGCAGCCGCGACTGCAGCCGGGGGATCCGCAGCCGCAAGAGGACGTGCAGCAGCCCCGAGCCGCGCTACGGCGGCCAGACCTGCCTGGGCCCGGCGCAGGAGTACCAGGAGTGCAACATCACACCCTGTCCAGGTGGGGCGCTCATGTACTGTCGTTGTTTTTATGTTTATCTGTCAAAAAAGACACATCTCTGTCCAGAGACAGCAGCTCTGCAGCTCTCTGAGCAAAACAAATGAAAAATACTCATAAAAGTTCAGCAATTACAGATTAGTAATCAGTAACTTGTATCAAAGTAACAAGATTCTTAATAATTGAAGTGATGTAATGAGATGTAATAATGTGTAGAGAGAAGTTTGAGAGCGTTTCGGATCTTTACTTTCCTTCCAACACTCGCCAACAACTGGTTTCAGCGCCCATTTTTTTCCAACCCGGCGCGCCTGGATGCGATCTGGCTCTGTGTTTGTCTTGATTAATGGATAAAGAGTTCCAGTGACAAAACGGCTTAGCGAATCACCCCGACGCAGCGCCAGAAATCAGCTGCAGATAAGAGGTGTGACGGAGACCCCAATTTGCGCCGAGATTCAAAGCGACAAGTCCCCGTGGCGCTGCGCTGTGTAATTACATCGCTGGGTAATTATGCCGCCTGCGATGGGAGGGAGGCCTCGTTGTGTCGCGGGAAGCCCTGAGACAAAGCGTTTGCAACACTCCTCGAGTGCAGGACGGCGAGAGGAAGCTTTCCAATTAAAGGAGTCCTGCGTCTGACGAGGGGAGTGAGCCGTCGAAATGGAAATCCGCCGCTTAGTTGGGCATAAAGCGCACCTGGGCTCCGGCGCGGGCCAAACAGGCGCGGCGTTATCTCGGGTGATTAATAATCGAGCCCCCTGCCGGAG
Organism: Malacoctenus gilli; assembly: GCA_032164315.1. Classification (NCBI taxonomy): domain Eukaryota; kingdom Metazoa; phylum Chordata; class Actinopteri; order Blenniiformes; family Labrisomidae; genus Malacoctenus; species Malacoctenus gilli. The sequence continues at coordinate 5,147,009 of JASSRZ010000002.1, forward strand.
ATCGGCTTTGCTCTCTTGCAGGAAAAAACAGCGTGCGGATGTGCGTTTCTGGCAGCCTCGATCCGTCTCCATCACCGAGCGGCGCAGACGAGGGCCGAACGCGCGTCGATACTATTTTTACAGCCCGTTAATTCATTCGGAGGAAGCGTGCGTGCGGGCGTGCGCGAGCGCGGCGCTCGGTTCCCCGGCAGCGCCACTAATAGGCTAAGCTGTTATCAGCTGCGAGCTGGGATGAAGACTTGGGACGGATCTAAGAGCATCAGATTTGCTTCATCCACGACGACTGCCACAAGTGTTTCCCCGGAGGAATACGCCGAGTGCGCCCGCGCGCGCGCGCGCTTTGATTCGCCCGCGCCACGCCACGCCGCGCCGCTCTGTTAATGCGTGTCGTACACCTTTTGTGGGATGTTGACTGTAATAATACCAGAGCTACAGTGTGTTGATGAACAACTCAACGCTCTTGTCCCCCAAAGGAAATGACTTATCCCTGGCTGAGTTGCAATGAATACTAATGCGTACTCAATTAGCACCCCTCAGAAAGTGAGATATTATTTGGAGGCAGGCCGCCGCACTTAATCCTGAGCGCTTTTAGACGTGTTGGTTCGCTGTAAAGACGCAGGGAGGCTACAAAAGCGAAGAGAAGCTGTCATCGCTCCGATCCGTCGGGCCAGGAAAGTAAATGCGGGGCGTGTTTTGCTCGCGCCTGCGCCCGAGATGAGCCGATCCGTCACGGAGGGGCCGCCGATCGACCGACGTGTCACTTTGTGATAGAGAAATTACACGGAGAGGACAAAAAGCATCGGCAACTTCAATTACCTGCGCGGCGCACGCTGCCAGCCGTCGCCGGGTCTTTAAAAGCAATCGAGGAAGGAATTTCTCCGCCACAATGAAGCGAAGCTTCATCCACACGACTGGCGACGGATATTTACCTCTGTTGTGACTCATGTGCAAAAGTCGCCCCCGCTTCCGCGCTCTTTTTTGTGCTCCTCCATCCTTCCCTCCGTCTACTCGTCTATTTATGCGGTGCGTCTTTGGTGCCGACGCTGCTGTCATAAATATTTATGCGGTTAAACGTCTGTTGTTTGGCACTTGGTGAGGAGAGGAGCGACAACTCGGATCACGGCGCTTCATTTATCCTAATTAATCACAGGAGAGCCCGCGAGTTTGGGGGGGGGGGGGGGTCGCGGGGGTCAGACGTTTTGTCGCAGCAGCTGGATGAGTCGCTCATGCTGTCAGTTCAAAGCGGCCGTCGCCGTTCGTCTCGAACGGAACGAGTTCCGATCACTTCAGAGGGAATCGTCTGTCCAAATCACTCCGAAACCGAACTCGAAAGAAAGATATGAAAGCGCTCGATTTGAGGAGTGTTCGCTTCGAGAACGAGGCGCCGCGGCTGCTTCCAGCTGTTCCACATCAGGAGCAGTTACTCCCGAAATCACTCGGCGGCTCCGGCGTCCACGGCTTCACTCCCGTGCTTCCTGTTTCAGTGGACGGCAGCTGGTCCTGCTGGTCTTCGTGGTCCAAGTGCTCGGTGACGTGCGGAGGGGGTCACTACATGAGGACACGAACCTGCAGCAACCCCCCGCCAGCGTATGGAGGGGACATCTGCTTGGGTCTGCACACGGAGGAGGCACTTTGTAACACACAAACCTGTCCAGGTACGCACACACGCACACGCACGCACGCACACGCACACTTCAGTGATAAGCAGCTTAACGCCTCACCTCGGCCACCAATCCATCACAGGTTCATTGCTTATTTTCTTTAGTTTCTGCGAGTGCCTCGGGAGGCACTCATGCATCACTAATGCACACACACCTCTCCACACACACACACCTCTCCACACACACACAGACGGGCTGAGCCGGCTGTGAGCTCTGCTGTCGTTGCTGTCTGCAGAGAGCTGGTCCAGCTGGTCCGAGTGGTCCCACTGCGACTCCAGCGGCGCCCAGCTGCGCGTGCGTCACTGCGATGTCCTGTTTCCCACCGGAAACCAGTGCTCAGGAAACAGCAGCGAGACCCGGCCGTGTTCTCCAGACTCCAATTTCATCCCAGGTAAAGCTCCACACACACACACACTCTCACTCACACACTCCTCCTGTCTTATGGGGACAAAATCGACTCGCAGTCATTTCCTATCGACTCCAAACAAGGTGCGGTTTCCCTTCAACAATTTGCTGAACCCGAAAACTTTTCGGTATCTATGAATTTGTTGGTTTTCCTCATGGAGGCTTCACTTTGTGTCCCCACAAAGACATGAATCCTTTGGGTTGCTGTGCAAAGAGGATCTGGTCCCCACATGTATAGAAAAACACCTACGCACACATTTATACACTTTAATGAGACACAACGTTGACTTTTATCAGTGTCTGAAACACTTTTGCCAAAAGTACAGCTTACCTACCCCACACACACACACACACACACACACTTGCAGGGGGTATGGGCGCACATAAGCTTCTGTCTTAGTGATGTCCTAGCCACTCTTGCATGACTAACACACACACACACACACACACACGCATGCACGCGCTCTGCACCACCCACCTCCATATGCCCACAGCGGTAATTTGCTTCATTTCCAAGAATGTGGTGATAATGGAATATGTTATCGATCCCTCTGAGGGACCGGCGGGGGTCAGAGGTCAGGTTCAGCGACAGGGCAGCGCTCTCGGAGACGGCCGCCATTCGCGGCCTCCTTGCTGAAGGACTCCTGAGCGTTGGCAGGTGATTACATGGGGGCGTGAACCCGGGTGCTGCACTTAAGGGCGGTCCCCCCGCTCATTCCGGCCGCCCTGCTGCTGCCGTATTAGTTTCATTATGAGTCTTGTCAGGCCATCGCAAAAGCACTGAGAGCAGCAGTTTGACTTTTCTCGCAAGGAGGAAAGAGCTCCTGTGTGCTGTTTAGCGAAATTGGTCAGTGAGGCAAATTTGCTGGGTTTTCTCTCACTCTTCTCTGGCTGCGCGTTTCTATACTTCTCTGAACCTCAACAGTTCTCCTCGTCCTCCTAATGAGCGGCATCGCCGCGCTGCGGAGCGGCTGCGTGGGCGTCTTATCCAGCGGTAAAACTGCAACAACTTTTTTTAAAACCTCGATTCAATGCAATTAAGCAGATGTGAGGTTTTTCTTAAAGACGCTAAAATGGGACAAGACCGACTCGCCGTCGAGGGCGCCGCCCACTTCCCGGCTCCGACTGCGAAACGAATCTCGCCGCGAGCGTCAGAAGGCGGCGGCGCCGCAGTGCCGAGAAGTTTGCGGGAGTTTGAAGCGAGAACATCGAGCGTCAGTGTAGCAGCACGTTTAGTCCTGCAGGCAAAAGGTCAGAAAACGCGGGAACATTTTGGACCGGTAAAAAAAAAAAAGACGTTTTATCTGTTTTTAAAATTTGTGTGGAGGATTTGATCTCGCTTGTTTATTTCTCGCTGCATCATAAAACAACAAAAACAACACAAGCATGACAGTGAGTGTGTCTGGATGCATCATAAATACAAGACAAGAGAACTGAGCTGCAGGTTTTGCTCTGAAAGCATTTTGTCCGATCTGAGTTGTCGTACTTCAAGTATTCCTGAATTATACTCCCAATCGTGTACTCTTTCCTCCCATTTTCCCTTCTCAGGCTGTTCCAGAGGTCAGTTTTTTCAGACGGAGCGCTGGAGATGCTAATCTCACCGCTGCGCCGAGTTTTTCAGGAGCGTTTTTGTTGAAATTCGAGCTGAATTTTAAAAAATTCTCTCCCTCAAAAGAAGCTTTTAAAATTCAACGTTTTTCACCAGAATTCGTGCTGAACGGAGCGCCGCGGAAAAAGATCAACGGAATGAACTTTCTGCAGTTTTTCAATGGGACTTTTTTCTTTTTTTCTGCCTCCTTTCCATTTACTTACTTCAGGAACAATCTGTGTTACGTCCACGGCGAGGTCTGCCAACATTTGCATCTTTATTGTATTTTGGGAAATCAGCGCGATCCCCATCTGCCTCCACCGCGGGCGGGAAAAATAGGAGGATTAAAGAAACTCGGCTGAACCCGACCGACTCCGGCAGCGACTCCCGTCGGTGAACCCGCGCTCGCCGGTTTTACACCGGCCTGTGGAGGGTTCTTTACTTTTCACATCATCACACCAGAGCCTCTGCTGGAAAGCGTGTTTTTTTTAACAGTTCTGGGTAGCTATTGTGTTAATCAGTGTGTTATTTGCAATTTGTTGGATCACAATTGCTGCAGCTCCACCCCCCGCAGCACACATTAAAGCTGAGATGTCAATCTGCGAGTGAAATTCACACAATTACGTCTGAGTTCACACTCGCGCGGAAGACCGTAGCTGCAAGTTGCCGCTGTCGTTCGGTTCTGGTTGGGCTTTGCATCGTAATTCATCTTATAATGAAGCTATTGTCACCTCGCCTCAGAGTCTGAAACATCATTTAGGTAAGAATCAGTGGAAATGAGGGAATACAACCACATGCACACCCTCCTGGTTCATTCTAACACACGCACTCGTTCCACGGCACTCGTATCGACACCGGCTCGGACGGGTTTCCACCGATCGGCTTCCAGTAATGCGAGACACAGAGAAGCATCGATCTCTGCTGCGAGAGATCATTAAAAATTCCCCATTTAACAAAGGATGTTTGTCCTCGCGTTGTTCACGGCGAATCGCATCGACTCAACTCCTAGGACCATAAAAATGTATTTTTTTCATACATATCAACATCCGTCCTCAGTGTTTAAACATCTGAGGGTATAAATTATCCGAGAGAATAAACATTGGACTCAAACGCGCGTTTGTAAGCGTTCCTTGTTAATCAGAGTGGATGAAACCGTGGCGAGATCCTTCACGGGTCTCCCGGAATCACCCCGTTGCCTTTACACCGGATCATCCATCCCCCTTTATGGCGACGCCAGTCCATTAAGGTTCATTAGCGACGTCTTGTACTTCATTTCCTTTAATGGGAGCTGATACTTTTCATAAACCACTCCAGGTGCCACAGCCGTGATTAGCCGGTGCAGTTTTTACGATAATCTGCTCGGCGTAAGGTGCGGCTTTCATCTCCGCTCTCACCTTCAAGGGTACAATTTGTCACGCTCACGGGGGGGGGGGGCAAACTCTGTGGCGTTTTTGGCTCTAATGTTGCTGTCTGTTGCCGCTTCTCTTCCCTCGTCAGAGGTCTCGATCGCCCGCTCCAGTCAGGAGGAGAGGCGCTGTGGAGGTAAGTCATACGTGTGTGTAGGAGGGGAGTAAACCACCTGCTGTAACATATGCGCACTGTCTGAGGCCACAAAATAGCTTCCCGATCCTGTTCAGGTCGGATGCAAACGCGTCCAAGACACTAAATGTTCATACTGCGACTCCGATCCGCTTCAGACTCACTAACTGTTATTTCTGGAAGCCCAAAAATGGAACAACTGTGTGTGTTTTCACACATTAAACCTGCCTGTTGGAGGCTTTTCTGCAGGTCACCTGCAGTGAAATTGTTTGAACACTTTTCTATTTTCATAAAAAACTCAGTTTCACTTCCTCCAGCTTCAAAATGTTGTTTTTCTTTCATTAGCATCCGGCTTATATATTATTAATACTTGTATTAGATTGCTGTTAGTTTGGGAAAGCTGTTGGAGGAGAAACATTAAGAGCAATTAAATCATGACTCAGCTGCTAATTGCTTGATGAAACACAGCAAATACCTTTCAGCACTAAAAGAGTAAAAAATGATTCACACTTCACTTCTTCTTCTGTGCAAAATCTGCATTTTATTGAACATAATGAAGAAGATCAATGAATTAACCTGCGAGAAAGCTTCTTGCAGCCACGAAGGACGAAACCAAAGAGGCAGAAAGACGCAACAGATGAGCTTTATTTACTAGAGACGTCCCGGAGGGTTTCGTGTTTATTGGGGAGTCGGTCGTCGTTCACAGGCGACTCGACAGCGAGCGGCTCCCCGGCTGCCTCGCGGCCCGCTCTCACGCCGTTTCCTCCTCCCGCAGACTTCAACCTCTTCCACATGATCGCCGTGGGGCTCAGCAGCTCCATCCTGGGCTGCCTGGTCACGCTGCTGGTCTACTCGTACTGCCAGCGCTACCAGCAGCAGGCGCACGACGCCACCGTCATCCACCCCATCTCGGCGGCGCCGCTCAACACCAGCATCACCAACCACATCAACAAGCTGGACAAGTACGACTCGGTGGAGGCCATCAAGGTTCGTGTCCCGGCGTCACAGCGGAGCCGCGTTGGACTCGATCGACGTCGCGAGCCGCCGTTGGCCCCGTCCTCACGCGTCCGCCGTGATCGAGCGCTCTCCTTACGCGGTCGTGTAACGGATCGGCGTCCGTCCCCGCCTCTGCTGTGTGTCTCCGTGTGTGACTCTGTCCTGTGTCCGTGGTCATACGCCGCTTCCTCATAACACACTAACGCAATTTCTCCTGGGCGCGTGGGCGGGTAATCAGCGAGGGGGGCGGCGGCGGCGGCGCTCTCAGACAAACGTGATTGCGTCCTGAAGTGCGGACGGGCGAGCGCGCCGGAGCCAGTGAAGCAGCTCCAGCTACTCTGGCGCTCCAAACAGCCTCTCATCCGCCGATCCATCAGGCCGCCAGCGGCAGAGCGGGCCAGCGATTAGTGCTCGTCCACAGACACTCCACGCTCCAGCTGGGCCGCCGTTCAAGGAGTCCCGGCGCGCCGCGTTAAAGAGGCATTTCAGCCACTTCCGCCGCTGCTGTTTCGACAGTCGCGCTGAGACAATCACTCCCATTCTGTAATCTATAATTTAGACCAGACGCACAATTTGCATAAACATTTTTTTTTTTATAGTTTCGCGTTTCAAGGCAGATTTAAATCCGATTTAAATAATGAAAACGCAAGGACGGTGGTATTAACCAGGATCACCTCCGAGCAGTTAAACTCGCTGAGTCCTGCTTTTAATCGCGCTCCGGCGGTCGTATATGTTTGCGGAAGAGCTGCAAGATTTAGGTTACTGATCATTAACAGTTGAGGTTTCATTAGTCACGTCAGAAGTCAGCTGGAGAATCAAGAGTTTCAGCACATCAACTTGAACCTGCTGCAGTTTCCAAAACTGCATTTCGAACTCTGTTCTAGCAACGGAGGCTGGTTAACGATTAGCTTGGTGATCGCGATGCTGGTGTCAAATTACAGGGCAGCAGCCTCACTGATGGTTCGTATTTGCCGAGGCTGCCACGGCGAAGCTCCAGCCTCACTTTCGATGGAAATGTATTCCGTCTCCCACGTTCGAAAGTAAACCCGACGTACGGCGCTGCTCTTTTGTTTGTGCGCGTTTTTCCTAAAAAAAAAAAAAAAATCTCCAGTTTGTTTGCCGAAGCAAATGAGTTTCAACTCGCGTTCCGGTGGATTTGACGGCGTGTGTGCGGAGCGAGCGAAGTCCGCCGGCCGCCGCGTCGGGAAGCGACTTCAGAGGGATGACGAATGCATTGTGAGGCTGTCGTGGTGCGAAGGAATCCCGCGGCTCCGAGGAAACTTCTCTGAATGTAATTTCATTAGAGAACAAAAGGTGTGAGGGCGCGTTCATCCGTCATGCAATTAGAGTCAGGCACACGGAGCATAATTCACTCAGCGCAGTTACAGATAGCGGCGGATATGAGTCGAGACCATCCGGGGAAAAGACGAAAGGAGCCGCGTGACAAATGAACAATGTCTCATTTAGCGAAAGAGCGCCGAGCCCGCAGCGCCTCGCTCGCCGAGCGTAAACACTTCGGATGCCGCCATGAATTCCCGTCCATTAGGCGAGCCCGAACCGTGAGACGCCTCCTTCAGAGTGTTTATCGGCAGTAAAAAGACAAACACGGCGTATTTGGCTGCCACTCCGATGCTGATGAGTCGTTGGGCATTGTTTTAATGCTCAGGCGCGGTTCGAACGGTTCTCGCCGCCGCCGCCGCCGCCGCTGGAAACGCTCCAGCTGGCGGCGGCGATGCTCGCAGTTCAGCGTGCGTAAGTTGATGGTGTTTGGGAAAGTGGCGTGCGGCTGTGTGTGAGGATGACTCTTGCCCGTTCCTCTCGTCCCTGCAGCCCGATGTGTCGGTTCTGTTGCCCCTGGACGACCCCGCCATGCACCAGCCTCTCTCTGCTAACATGGGGGTGTCTATGCGTGGACTGGAGATTTTCTACTAACCACTGACCTCTGACCTCTACAACATGCCGCCTCTTGACCCCCCCAACGACTCTTTGACCCCCCCCTCTCCCCCGCCCCGCCACTACTTCTTCCTCTTCCCCAACGTGCCCCGCCCTCCCACTTCCTGTGGCACCTCGTGTGTGTGGCAGGTTGGCGTACAACACTCTGGTTTCTCTTTCTCCGCCTCCATCCCGACTTCCTGCCTTCTCACGGCTGGCCTGCGAGAAGCAGCGTGGGGGGGGGGGGGGGGGGGGGGGGGGGGGGGGGGGGGGGGGGGGGGGGGGGGGGGGGGGGGGGGGGGGGG
>JASSRZ010000002.1:5155534-5178034 GCA_032164315.1 Malacoctenus gilli
CTCACGGCTGGCCTGCGAGAAGCAGCGTGCCCCCCCCCACCACCACCACCACCACTCCCACCCCCCCTTATTTTTCTCCAGAAACAAGAGCCTTCATTTGCATGTTTTTTCCATGTTTGTCGTCCTTTTTTTTCGTGTGTTTTCGTTGGGGTTTTGTTATGATTTGACGGGTTTCGAACAAAAGCTCATTGTCATGTCGTTGTTTTTGCTTTTTTTTATCCGACTCCTCTGTCGCCTCTCTGTCGCCTGATTCCACTTTGTAGTTGGAGCGAATTTTCGTCCGCCACACCTAAAAGCGAAGGAGAAAAAACCATCAAATATAATCACTCTCCAGCCAATTAAATAGATTTAAGGCGAGGAGACAAAGTGGATGGCGCTAACCACCGTCGCAGCACAGCTGTTTAAAAGCAGCCATGGGGCCACCTGCGGAGACGGCGAGCGCTCTCCGGGGCAGCGGCGCCGCTGATTACGTTGCCTCCGCGTGCAAATCACATAATGGGAAGCGAGCGGAATGTACCAGTTTTCCGTGCGGCACACTTGTTCCCCATCAGCGTCGGTCGGAAGCATCCGTCAGCTCCGAACGCAGCGTCATCAAGCGTTCAATTACGCTGCCCCCAAGGGACTCCCAACACACACGGGCTGCGTTTGAACACATCTATTTGACAAAATTGCTTATGCCGTACTGAGCGCGGCATCAGAAGCTTTCGGCGCCCCCCCCCCATGGCTCCTTCTTATTGTTTAACCGAAAAGCGACTCCCGTGATGGATTTTTATGCTCTCCGCTGTCCTGGAGGAGCAACAATCCGAGCGCCGTAAAAACTGCTGATGCCGGGTGTTAGAGATGACAGAGGTGGCCGCACGGACGCGCATCCAAATAATTTGGCCCTGTGGTGGCTCATCATTTGTTCCCAGCCTGTTTGCAAATGCTTCGACCTTGCTCCCGTGAAATGTTGTGTTTCATTCACCGAGCGACCTCCCATTGATTTGTGTTGCTCCCTTTCTTTTGGGGGAGGGTGGGAGGGGCTTGTTTTTCCGCTTTTGGGGGTGCTGGATGGATCTGCTTCACCCTTGCCTTCTGGACTGAATAATAACGTGATGTATGTGTTGCGTTCGGGTGCGTCCTGACTCCTTTCTCTGTGTTTTTCCCCCCCCGCAGGCCTTCAACAAAAACAATCTGATTCTGGAGGAACGAAATAAGTACTTCAACCCTCAGCTTTCCGGGAAGACATATACTAACGCGTACTTCACCGACCTCAACACCTATGATGACTATTGATACCCGTCCCCCCCCCCATGCCACATCGACGCCCTGATTTTCCATCCGTTCGGACTCTTTTGTTTTTCTTTGTGCTTTGTATTGAGGTTCGTGACACCATGCGTGGGACGGTCCCACTCGGAGACTCTCTGGCAGCTGGTATGTAACGAAAACACAGACTCACGACGTTGCCAACAGAGGGAAACGCCCACTTTCTCTCAGGTGCCTTGGGGTACGCTTGGAAAGCTCGATATTTCCGGGGGGTGGGGGCGGGGGCGGGGCGGGGGGCATCTTTTTGCCTTGACTCTCATGGAGACACCACTGGATTTCCCGATGCGGACAAAAACGAAGTGGAGGAGACGAAGGGAGACGTCGGCCCTTTTTAACTTTCCTGTGACGCCTCCCGAAACAGAGCTGTATTTGTAACAATGGGACATAACCACCGAATCGCTTTGCATGACTCCATCCGACGTGTTTTTCCTCCGTTTCCTTTTGCATGATTGATCGCATTCCAGGTTTTTCGGGGACTTGCAAGCGGCGTTCGTTTGTTTCTTTATTTTTCTTCTGCTGGTCTTGGATTCGGGGCTGAAGTCGGGTGACTCCCACTCGGATGAACGTCACCTCCAGTCCTCGAATCGGGATGTAGATATTTGAAGTCTGTCGTCGAGTTTTCCCACCTTTTCGGTTCGTTTCTCTCTTTTTTGCTTTAGTTGTTAGAAGTTATGGAACTTTCAGTGTAAAATTGCTTTTTATCGTTCTTATTTTTTGCTTTAAATATGATTTTTGTACAGGAGGTTCAGTTTGAAGTTTATGTCTGTAGATTTTTAAATGCGTTTATTCGATGTCTCCAGTGAACTTTTTTGGTTTCGAGAAGAAAAATAAAGGCTTGTGGTGCATTCTGGCGAGGAGCGTTCCCATCAGCCCCGCGTCACCTTTAGTCTCTGCTCATCGTACGTTTTTTATATATTTTTTGTAAAAAATTTGAGGAAAAAAAAAATGTCTTTGACTCTTTTCAACGTGTTCACGATCCATCTGGCTTCTGGGTTCAACTCAACGTTTGTGCAAGCGGGACGTTAAGCAGCATTTACTGTACAGAAAGCGACCGCAGTCCTCCTGAGCCCCCCCCCCCCCTCCCTCCCGCCCGCCCGCCGGAGCGCTGCCTGTAAACTGTACCATGAGGTTTACTCACCCAGCTGAGGTTTTTTCTGTTGACTGTGTAACCACCTATTAGGTTATTCAATGGTTCAGTTGCAACTAACTCTTTTTACATGTTTGCTTGTGTTACTGTGCATAAATTAAAACTGCTTCGTACACAAAACGACGTGTCGCCGCGTTGAAGGCATTTTATTTTCCACGCTCTTACTTTGAAATCTGTTTAGAGTCCCGGCTGGAGCGACCCCCGAAGCGGAGTGGGACATCGGGACGCTTCTGTCCGGCGCGTCTCACTCTGACGACTCTGCGGGCTTCGATATTCCCGGAGCAACGCGCCGCACGGCCGCTGCGCACACCAGCACTTCATAAATCATCCCAAAGCAGGGGGAGGGACTCCCCCCCTCCTCCCCCCCCCCCCTTTTTTTTTAAGGGAGTCTTCAGCGGAGCCCCGCGGTGACAAATGGCGGCGGCAGCAACGGAAGGATACCCGAAGGATACAAATGGTGGAAGGCGGCGGTCGAAAGGTGGCGCGGCGGCTGTCTGCAGTCCGGAGTCTAATCTGTATGATGGGGTGTAATACCACACGGCGCGCTGCTCTCCATCAACCTTCAACCTGACGTCCCATCTGTGTGCAGAGGGTAATGGAGGGGGTGTTATTAATCACCCCGCTGTTTGGTTGGTTGAGGGTCTGACTCGGGCGAATTAATCTCTCTTTACCTTGACTTCATTCCCACCACCTGAGTAAGAAGCAGCGCGGCGAGTGCGGCGAGCGCGGCGAGCGTTCCAGCTCCGAAATCGCTGCAATGCAGCTGCGAGCGCGCACGCTTCCCCCCCAATATCAGTTGTCTTCAGATGACATTTGCAGACGTGCGTGTTGTACGAATCAGCCGTTTGTTCCACGCTGACCTCACCGAAACTTGATTGATGAATCATTACCGGACGCGCGATGATGCTCGTTTCCCGGCGCCGGCGCCGCTCCGCAGAAGAGTCCCTCAGCACCTTCATCATCCCTCGAATTCGCCGGGCGCCGCTCGTCGTCAGTCAGGCCCGTGTGACATTCCGCGCTGACAGCAGGGCCGAGGACGATAAATGACTTTCCCGAAGCGGCGTTTGGGGACCGCTAAAGGTCGCCGCTAAAGGTCGCCGGAGCCGGCCTTGCGCGTGTCAGGGACGCTGACTGCTGTGAGTGCTCACATGTGTATGAAGGAGTCAAAGTGTCATGAGACGTGACTCGTAGGGCGAGACGGACCGCCGGGCTGCGCGGGGGCGAGCGGATCGATGGGAGCCGGAGCATTCGGACGTGCCGCGCTGAGTCCGGGACACTTTGTGGGTCTCCGGCTTCTCTGGCACCTCGAGGTTGACGGCGCCTGTTTTTATGTCTGTGCTGGTGACAGCTGGTGGCCAGAGGCTGGACGTGTGCAGGGTGCACATCTGTCCATCCGTCCTCTGCTTGTTAGTGCAATCGCTGGAGAATGGCCCGGAGAGTTTCCACCAGTTCTTCTTGCTGGAGCGGAGAAATTGCCAGACCTTCACCGTCACATCTGGACCATTTCAAAGACGGGGTCCGAAGCATTCCTGACGTGTCTTTTTGGACGAAAGGTGATGAAAAATTGGGGGGTGACTGAGTCAGCAAACAGAGAAAATGAGGGTTTTATTGCTGATTTATTATGGCCAGGAATCACAGACAAAACTCCACAGGCGGCGATACCTGAGGATGGAGAGAGTAGGGGGGGAGGGGGGGGCTGAAAAGTGTCCTGAGAGGCAGAAGTTGTAGAAATGCAGCGGTGGCACATCAGCGTTTGAGGAGTGCAGCGAGCAGAGCGGCTCAGCGGTGAATAGGGTCTCCCCGAAGTTCAATCCCGGAGCAGCTTAACTAAGAAAATTGTTCAGGGTCAACTGAGTCAGCGCCGATGATAAACCTTATCGAATGGGGGAGTTTTAAGCCTGATCTTAAAAGCGGCGCGAGCGTTCGCCTCCCAAACTGAAATCGAGAGCCGGCTCAGAGGAGAGCAGCTGCGCCGATGAAAGCTCTGCCTCCCGTCTCATTTCGGGGGCTCCTGGAGCCACTTTTATGATCCCTCGTATATGGACCTGAACCGGTGCAACGTCTGTGGCTCGGGACTCTGTTGCTGATGGTATTTTTACCAGCTGAGACCACATTATCACTTTGGCAAGAAATGAAGAAGTCAGAGCAGCAGCAGCAGCAATCGTCCCACCGCGCACGCCAACAATAATACGCTGCCTGGAAACCTGCTGCTGCTGCTGCTGCTGCTCTGCGAACGCGTTTCTGCTCCGTGCCGCGATGCCGGATTCACATCCCAGCAGAAGTCCTCCGACGTCTCCGGAGGTTGCCGTCTGATCAGGAAGAGTCGGAGGGTTTATCCAATGAACTGCTCAAGTCAGCCACATCAGAAGTTAGCCAGAAGAAATGGAAGTGTGAAAAACAGGCCGGTAGATGTTAAAAGCATTCAGTTAGAATATCTGAACAAACCACAGAGTTCCCACGTAGGACTGAATATTTGATGTCGATTCCAGCGTGTCTGCTGTGTTTCGGAAAACATGGAGCTGATTTAACGACTAACAGGAGAAGAATGAAGCGTTGCGTCACGTTTTGTTGTATCTCGTGGTTTTGTCTCGTCTCGTCGCGTCGTCGTCTCATCGTTGCGTCTTGTCTCGTCCTCGTGTCTTGTCTCATTTTGTCGCGTCGTATCTTATCGTCTCGTCTCGCCGACGTGTTGTGTCTCATCTCATCGCGTCGTCGTCTTGTCTCGTCATCATCTTGTCGTGTCTTGTATCATTTTGTTGCGTAGTGTCTTGTCGTCTGGTCATCGTGTCTTGTCTTGTCTCGTCGTCGTGTCGTATTGTCTTGTCTTTTCGTTGTGTCTTGTCATGTTGTCTCGTAGTGTTGTGTCTTGTTGTGTCGTCTTTTGTCGTGTCATGTTTCATCTTGTCTCGTCTCGTCTCGTCGTGTCTTGCATACGTTTCCGTCCCAGCCTCTTTAATCCCATGTCAGCTTCAGCAGTTTACATTCAAACTGTCCTGATGCTGCATTTTAAAAACGAAGTCACCGTCGTTAAACGTCCAATGTGGCCTGAGGTTTGTCTCTCATTCATGTACTTCATGAGAACCTGCTGTGTTCACATCTGGAATGCATGGAGTGCATAAATAGGCTGCATGTGCTCATGAAGCATTCAGGGGTGCTGGTAATTATCGGCTTGTATACAGAGGCCTCCGAGTGCCAAACAAGGTGAGTGAGTGAGATTGTTCCTGTCAGACAGGTAACAGAGCGTGAACATCCCATTAAGCACCTCTTCTCTTTTTTTCTTACCCCTCCTGAGACCAGATTTTCTCTCATTCACATGGATCACTGTGCTTTAGTCTGATCTTCCTGCACCTGCACCAGCAGATCCTCCACCTCACAAACGCACCCAAATAATGCCCACACACACACAGTGCTGTTGGATGCCGGTGGTTAATCCAGCTAAAGATATCCACTCCTCTCTTTTTCCTTTAATTTATTGCTGAGCCAGTTCGAAGAAGTTGTCGTTAAGTGTGGGATGAGACCCCATGCAGGCGCCGGGGGAAAAAAAAGCAGTGCTTTCAGGGAGAAAAGTGATGAATGTACGGCGGCGGCGGCGGCGCGTTGTGTTTGTATGAGCGGGGAGAAGTGATGGAAGTGGATGTTGACTAAACAACCCCAGGGAAGACTGAGGACGACGGAGCAATTTATGAGCTGTCGTGACGCGTTGTGTTTTTTACGCGGTCGGAGAATAACAGTGATTACCGACGCCTGTCATGCCGCCCGATCCTGGAGCGCCGAGGTGGGGTTTACAGTTGGCCCCCCTTTCGAATGAGATCCTTCTCGTCGCCGAGCGCCGCTGAACTCTGCAGCACTTCAGACGCGCGGCGTGTTTCTGTGCACCCGAGGCCGAGGTGGAGCCCTGTGGATTTACCTCTTTTATTTGTTGTGACTTTGAGGCTGCAAATAAACGCGCTCAGACAGGAGATGCCGCAACCGTCCCGCAGTGTATTAAAGCATCCCCTTAAGTGTGTTTCTTTCTGTGCTCGCATGTTTTGAAGCAAAGAAAAACTCCCTCACGCGGCTTCGGTCCAGATTAACATTACGACGTATTCAAAGCGAGGAGATGAGAGAGACTTTCGAAAAACAACTCTCATCTCCATAACCCCCCCCCCCCTCGCTGCCACGCTGGAGGGAAAACATTTTCTGTTTTGACGGCGTTTTTCCAGGAAAACAGTGCGTTTGCCACTCGTAGCCCGACTCTTACACTCATTAGATTAATATCAGCCGTCGGCGCGGCGCTCCGAGTTCGCTCCTCGGTGTCCCCGCTCGCTCGTTCGCTCGCTGGCTGGCCCCAGACAGGAAGAAGGACGACTTCCTGCAGCGCTCGCTCAGACAGATCTGTGTGGGCCGATAGGAAGCTGGCCTGGCGCCGGCAGCGCCGTCACGCCAGGCTGAAAGATGAATGTCACCGGCGGCGGTGGCGGCGGCGGCGATGCCAGCCGAGGGATGCCGCCATAGATTCCACCCCGAGACATCTGGAATCCCAGGTGCCCGTCCCGGCCGGTCCAGGTCTCAGCTGCAGGAAGCCGGGGGTCGCGGTGGGTGCCAAGAGCCCCCCGCCGCCCCGGCCAAGCCGCGCTGAAGCTTATCAGCTCCACCACAACCCTTCACGGGCCTATTCACCTCAATCAAAGCTGTTATTTAGGTAACGAGCCAAGATGGCGGATATTGCCGCGCTCCAATTACCCGCTACGTCTCCTCCGCCTCGTCCTGCCAGCTTCCCCACAAGCCCCGATTCTCCTCGGCGTGCCCAGCTGCTCTGGCGCTGCTCGGCTTCCTCGCTGTCTGTGCGGAGGGAGACCTTTCCGAACAGAGGGGCTCTGTCAGCGCCAGGTTCGGGGGGCGGAGGGGCGGGGGCGCTATTGATGACTGCAACGCTCCTCACAGGTTTTTTCTGTCCGCGGCGTCACGGCCGACTTCGGATGCCGACTGAACCGCCTCCGAGCTGCACGCGGACTTTATCTTTCTTCCTTTTTTTTCCTAATAACTTTGTCGTTTTAATAATTAGTTTGCAAACGATAATATATTCTCAACTGCACAGTCGCCACCTGCTCGGCGAATATCGGCGGGAAATGATGTTTGGTGCCATTGCGAGTTTTCGTCTGTTGTCCTACGAAAGGTCCGGAGCCAAAAACCTTGTTTATTCGCGTATTATTGATTTAATAACTTTATATATTATGTCTGACAGAGTTCCATGTGATTTTATTTGATGTAGAGATGGAAATAAACAGCCCGTTTGCATCTTTATGACAAATCTGGACATCACAGAATTTATCTTTCCTCTAAATAATCTGTTATTGGAGGATGTTGGCATAAACATCACTAACAGCACTTACAGACCATAAATCTCACTTGGCTCACGGAGCGTTTATTTGATCAACAGCGCCCGAAAAAGTGTTTTTCATCTCGAGACGACGACGCAAATGAAGGTGAATCCGTCCGAACTGTAACGGAACCAAAACACCAGAAGTTAAAGTTCGTTCCCTGGTGAGGAAGACTCGGAATCAGCTTCTTCCGCAGTGAAAATAAGAAACGTTTCTGTCATTTTACAGTCAGTTATAAGACCAGCGCATCACTTCGGGATGAAGTGACTCCTAAACGGAGCAGCATATGTTCTGGATGCGAGGATGTTCCCAGTCGGCTCCGTTTATCCTTCCTGCTGCTACATTATCTTTTATTCTGAAAAGGAGGCTGAATGTAACCCGCTCGACTTCCCTCCAACAGACCACATAGGCCCAAAATAAACGTCGCAGGTGAAGTGCTGCGACTTAAGAGCGGCGTGAAAATCAGAGCCAGAAATGGGATTTTTTTCCTCCGTCTGAAGAGGAGCTGGTGTTCGAAACGAGGCCACCGTGCTCCTTTGTCTCGAGGTCGCGCACGGGTTTGCGCTGTGGGGAGAAAAAACTACCAGCAAGTAACATCAGCAGCTAAACCGACGGGTTTGTTCGAGGACTTTCCAGAAACGGGCCAGAAAAGGAGTTTCCACACAAGCTGAGATTTCTATGAAACATCGAGGTCGTCCCGCCTTTGTTTTCTCAGCCTAGTTCTCGTTTAGGTGTCCTAACGTCAGTCTGCGCCGTCTTATGATGCTCTGAGGTGTCAATAAAGTTGCCGAAAGGCTCCAAAGGTCACCGCAGAGGTCGTCCTGAGTGGTCGGACCACCTGTGGCACCGGTGACTGACTCTGCTGAAGACGGCGGCCAGGTGAAGCGAGGACTTCTATCCCTTTCCTGCCTCTGCTTCCTGTTCGCACCTCCGGAGCTGATTTGTTGCCTCCGAGATGCGACCGAATGTTTGACAGATTATGATTGTTTTCGTCTTGTTTTATTTGTTTTCACTGGAGCACTGATTGAACTCGAATTGCCCTTGGGGGGAGGCGGGGGGGATGGAGGGAAAAGAAGTAAAATTGTTGAATCTGAGTGATTTGCCAGCGTGAGGAAAACTGTAATGCATCACAGCTGAGGCCTCACAGCCAGACTGAAAGGAGGCGTTAGAAGAAGAGCGCCTCCAACAGGAGGAAGTGTGTCACCTCGAGAAAGCGTCGGACCTTTTTCCCGTTCAGGACGGTCGCTTCGGGAACCTCGAACGCTTCGAACGAGCAGCGATTTACGAACGTTGATGGTCAAGAGTTACGCGTCGCAGAAAGATGCTTAAAAAACAGGCAAATCCAGCCTGAATCTAAATCATTAGTGCGGCCAAACTGTGAAGCTTTCATCATCCATCAGTGTCAATTGGTGTTGTGCTCCTGCTGCAGCTCAAGCACGCTTTTATTTTGAAGGTTAACGTTGGCAGGTTTCTTTGAATAATCTCCCATCAACACGAGAAGGACTTTTAATTTGTGCTCGAATGAGGTTTTTTTTATGAAAAAAGATTAAAGGATATTTTAATCAACTTTGTGATGAATCAAAATCAAACATCGGTGAGACCAGGTGACGACTTCTGATAGATGGAGTGAAACAAACTGAGCTCAAAGTGTTTCCTGACACTCTTTTCAGACCTTGGATGGGGGTTTTTTTGGTGTCCAGACTGTTTTCTGCAGCAGCGCTGCATTCGAGTGCGGCCGGTGATCAGCGCTGCCCTCCGATTGGTCACTCCGCTGCTCTCCTCTTCATCGGCCGTCAGTCTCTCGACAGTTTTCTGCCGACTGCGCCAGACTGATGGGAGCTGGGAGGGAGGACGGAGCGGCGGGGGCCTCCGTTATGCATTCACCAGACCTTCGCCTCGCGCCTCTAGAAATCAAATCCATTCAAATGTACCAAAACAAACGCTTCCAAGAGCAGCCTTGAGCGGAATTAATTCGGATCACGACTCTGAATAAAAACTGAACCTTAAAAATGAACTTGAGCCCGAGCGAGAAACGTGAAGGCGAGCAGCCCGTCCGCTCGCCGCGCTGTGAGCTCTATATTGGGAGCAGAACAGGTGTTTCGCAGAGAAGCAGAGTTTTTTACGCCAGCAGGATCGCAAATAGACGCAGGAGCTGCTGAAAACCCAAGCGCAGGTTCGAGTCTATTTCCTGGCGCCGCAGGTCGGCTCCAACTCGGAGGTGTTTCGGCTAAAAATATTCCGTCTCATTGTCGTCCTTCAGAAACACAATTATTCATTAAAAACTGTGTTTCGTTTAGTCTCCAGCTTTGCTCTCCTCGGCACTTTCACTCTCGCCTTCACCTATTACTCCTCGTAATGATGTTTCTTTATATTTCTTCGTGTTTATCCACTTTCCTTCATGTCTGTGCCGAGATCCTGCTTTGTGTCGTAATTCACACCTATTAATCTAAAGCACCTTGAAGCGCAGAAAAAGTGCAACACAAATAAAGTTGCTTCACTAAAGTGTTCGGTTACAAATAATGAGTCAAAGGAAACACGACTTGCTGCAGTGTGAGTGCTGAGCCATCTGCTGTGTCCTGGTAACTGGGAGCGATAAAACAGTCCATGAAGACGGTTCATTCAAGACCCGAAGAGATGAAACGCTAGTCGTTTTCTCGCAATATTCTGTTCGGCTTTACAAAAAACAATCACGATCAGAAAGTAACAAAGTCGTCTTTCAGAAATGACAGTTTCTCTCTTTATTAAAGTAATCCAGACGGAGATGCGACGCGTGACGGAGCTCAACCTCTCTGGAAAGTTTCTCGAAGCGCCCGCGTCACCTTGGCAGAACCGACGACAGCGAAACAAAGACTTCAGGTAGAAAAACACCGTCGAGAAGCCGACAACAGCCCGCGTTAACTGCTCCACAAACGGCGTCTTAGTGATCTGAACTAACGGCAGATGAAACGAAGCCTCGTTTTGACATTCGAAGGTTGTTTCAGGTGGATCGGACGGCCGCGCCAGTTCTCCTCTAAACATAGACGACTGTATACTTAGCAGCGCTCGACTGTAACTAAATCCAGCTTATTGCTGGTGGCAAGAAAAGGAAATTATATACTGCGCCACTTTTGTTTATGTGAGCGCGTATATGTGGTGTTATTTCTTCTCAGTTTAAAGTGAACCCGTCCCTTCTGCTCCGTCCTATATCTTTCCTCCAGCTGGATGTGCTCGCCGCCGTTCGGGTCCATCTGTCTCCGCAGAGACGGTCCCTGCCGGTGCCTGCGATGGATGTCAGCGGGTCAGAGGTCGCGGGCTGCAGGTGATTTGTTATTTTAAGAGAACGGGACGAGCCCGACGCCAACATTCATCAATAGGATGTGATTTATCAGCAGGCCGCACCGCCGGGCCTCCGATCTTCTGCCGCCGTCGTCAGCGGGAGCGATAGATTTCAGCGGGCGCTCACCTTTGTCGGATAAAGGATCGATGAGTCAAAGAGGAGATTAGCGCGCTGAATTAGAGAGTCGGCCGCTGGCGCTCGGATGGCAGCCGGACACGGCGGGTCACGTCTGGGCCGCCGTGGGGGAGGAGCTTCACCGAGACGCGCAGTTCGAGTTCACGAAGACGATGGAGACAGAACAGAACAAGAGCTCCGAGTGATGTAATGATTCAGGTTGTTTAGGACACAGAGACGCTCTTATTCTCAATGAATCTGGTCAGTCATCTCTTCTTCTTCTGTTTTTCTCCGATTGTGACCGCAGGTGCTGTTGCCGTGGCAGCACAGAGGTCCAGTCTCTTTAATAACGGGACAGCATTGGTTTGATTCTGAACCACACGTGTGACGGAGGCTCGGGGGCCTCTCCGTGTTGACTTTGCGTGCTCTCCTGTGCGGGTTTTTTTCTCAAGCGGCTCCGGTTTCCTCCCTCAGCCCCCAAACATGCATCTGAGGTCAATTAGCGGCTCTAAATCAGCCGTCGGCGCGAGCGTGAGTATGTGTGTGTGTGCGTGTGTGATTGTGTGTCTCCTTTGTGCTGGCTGCCTTTGCTCAATGTCAGCTGTAAATAGCTCCAGGTGGGAGAGGAGAGCCGCCACCATCGACAGACGCCGTCATGTTGTCGTTTTGTCGACATTAGCGAACCACAAACTAAATGTTTCACCAGAGTGATTTATAAGCGACTCGCAGCGGTTCAGCCGTACGTTTCGCCGCAGTTCGGAGAGCAAACCGCAGCTCACCGAGTCTGAATTTGAATATGTTTAACATATTTTCGGGAGGTTCTGCCAGTGAAATCACATCTAATTTTATGCACTGACTCATTCTGTCTGTGTAAACATCTATAGCAGCTGCATGCATAAATGTCACGCAGTAAAATGTAATGTTGCATCACGAAAAAGAGGGAGGAGAGACAGCAGAGCGGCTCGCGCTCGTCAGCTCGGTTTCCAGAACGACGTTTCGCCGTGACATCATTTCTGGCCCGAGCGCCGCAGCCGTACTCCGGAGAAGCTCCGCTTTCACCCCTGGAGGTGTAAACGATGACACGTTCCTCCCGCTGCCAGCGCGCAGGTGACTTGTGTTCAGCTCAGAGATTAGATTTCACCTGACATTTATTTCCCACAATCCCTGACCGCTGACCTACGTCACTGCCGCACCCCCCCCCCTCTCCCCTCCCCTCCCCTCCCCCCGTCTTGTTCCAGACACTCTTCTCTGCAAGTACGAACCTGAAGTTTTAGTTCGACTTCCCAGCAGCTTTTGGAAAAGAAGGTTGTTTTTGTTCCGCCTAAAGGAGCCGCTTTAATTCTCCTTCTGTTACGACGTCGGCTGCCCCGCTGCGCCGATTTTTCTCCTTCCCCGCACGGAGACCGTGAAGACTGGCAGCGGCCGGTTCGCCGAGGGGTTTAACAAAAGCCGTGACGGGTGTGACGGTGTCAGACGACGGCGTCTGGCTGCCGAGGGTTTGCGGAGGCGCGATATTGAGGTTTTTCCGACTCGCAGACGAGGGAACAAAAGACGGAGGTCACGCAGGTGAGCCGGAGGTGTTGGACCGGTGACGCCTGCGGGAAGCCTCTGGTTTAAACCTGGCAACACGCACAAAACTCCGGAAACCAAAGTGAGCTTTGAGTGTCATTTACAGGCTTTGTTTGTAGCTCAGTGACTTTTGAAGATCCTCCGAGATGAGTCGTCCGTCACAGCCGGCGATGTTTTATACGCTTGGTCCTCTGGAGGCCAGCGTTTAATGTTTACAGCCCGTCGTGGCGGCAGATCTCTCACATCTGGTACCTGGAAGGCTTAAAGCAACCGCAGGAGTGTTTCCAAATGTTATCAGAGCCGGGACGCGGACGTGGTCGGAGGAGCGTGAAGCAGCATGGCTGATGTCTCGTTAGGGACGGAGTGCAGGTCGGGGTGAAAAACGCCGCACTCGTCACCTGCAGGATGATAAATGAAGGCCGTCATGAGAAGGAAGAGAGGAGAGAGAGAAAGAAAGGGGGGATGACAGAGAGAGAGAGAAAGAGAGAGAGAGTGACAGAGAGAGAGAGAGAGAGAGAGAGAGGGAGAGAGAGAGACAGAGAGAGAGGAAGTGAGTGACAGAGTGAGAGAGAGAGTGAAAGAGAGAGTGAAAGAGAGAGAGAGAGAGAGAGAGAAGCAGAGAGAGAGAGGGAGAGAGAAGCAGAGAGAGACAGGGAGAGAGAGAGAGAGAGAAGCAGAGAGAGAGAGAGAGAGGGAGAGAGACAGAGACAGAGAGAAAGTGAGTGACAGAGTGAGAGAGAGAGTGAGAGAGAGAGAGTGAGAGAGAGAGTGAAAGAGAGAGAGAGAGAGCGGCAGAGAGAGAGAGGCAGAAGGGGAGAGAGAGAGAGAGAGAGAGGAAGTGAGTGACAGAGTGAGAGAGAGAGAGACAGAGAGAGAGAAAGTGAGTGACAGACTGTGAGAGAGAGTGAAAGAGAGAGTGAGAGAGATAGAGAGACAGAGAGACAGAGAGAGAGAGAAAGAGAAAGAGAGGGAGAGAGAGTCAACAAATCAACGGGAGGCGAGCGCAGAGATGGAAACAAAGCGAGAGGAGCTGAAGACAAACGGATTTCCTCTCATTATTCCCTCTTGCTGCCGTCGTAACATCTTTCATTTTTACGCATGAAGCATGAAGTTTTCTGTCTCGCTGCCGAAAAAAAAGGCGCCCCAATAAGGAAGGCGAGCGTCCCCCCGAGGTACAGTTTGTCTGTTTGATTAATGAAAGCACTCAACATGGGCCGTGAAACTCTCGAGGGATCCGCGCTCATACCAAAATTGATTACCTTTAACTAGAAAACAATGGCGAATGAGCAAGTGTAATGACTGGGCACCTGCTTGTTTTTTTTCGCCTCACGATCATTACGGAGTTCGGGAAAGCAATCACCATGTTTTGTAAAAACTCGCGTATTAATGGCTCTTGTTTGTGCGAGTAAAACATCACCCAAGAAAAAAAAACAAAGCCATTATTTGCTTTCTCAGAAGACGGATTCCCGACGTCGCCGCGGAGACGGACTCTTGTTCCTGTTCGCCTCCGCGTTCAGACTTTACGGACTCGCCGAAATCGAGGCCCTCGGCTGCCAATCACGCCGTCCGCGGAGCCGATTAATCAGCGTTAATTTGGAGGCCGGTAAACACGCGGTTCCGCGGCATCCGCTCTGCAAAGCGACGGTTCCAGCGGAGCTGCGGAAAGCGGCGCTCCTCCTCAGCAGCTCATTAGATTCATCCTCGCCGCTAATGGGCCCTGTGATGAGCTATTGATCTCCAGCAAGGTGTCCCAGGAAGCAGCCGGAAGGACGAACAAACACGGCGGCGCAAAGGCAAATTTGACGAGCGCGTTTTCGATTATTTATTCCAACTTTTTCTTCTTTTTTTTTTCCTCCTTCGATTCCCATCATGCACCAGCCGCTAAGCTCCTCTGTTTCGCCGGCTACGCCTGTCAGGCTTTCCCCCCCTTTCCTGCAGAGTTGCACATTTGTTACACACAAAACTTGCCGCAATTTTGGAAATGAAGGCTCTCCGAGTTTCCCAGAAGTAAACAGCAGCAGACGTCTCTCGGTTTCGCCGGAACGAGCCGGCGCGAAACTTTCCAGAATAAAAACCGACGTGCAGGGGAGACTCTGCTCAGAGAGGTGAAAGGGAATATAAAACGGGTGCAGGAGTTAACGGGGAAGAACACGCGATTAATCGCGAGTGTTTTGTGGGGGATTAATTAGGAGTAATTGTGTGATTGACGATCACTTCGGGAGTCTTGAAACAAAGGCTTTGCTGGTGAAGCGTCGGTTTCCTGCTGATTCAGGAGCCTCAGAGCGTCCGTTCGTCGATCTGCTTTTTATGTTTAACTTGTTTTGACAAGAGAAACGAAAGATTGTGGGTTTTCCGACTCTCTGTGAGTTTGTGGTCTGTGATTTTGCAATTCAACGCAAAGTGAACGTATGAAAATGAAGGAGTGAAGACTCAGGGTCTGAGAGCAGGTTGAAGAGATAGTCAAGAGTTTGTCGGGACTCCGAGAGTAGTTTCTCCAGTGAAATCCAGCATCAGACGAGCAGCGAACGGATCTTTGAATCGGATCCAGAGATTCGGAGCGCGATGAGGAAACGCTTCGCACGTCACGAATAGCGGCGAGCTCTTTCTCTCCTGGAAGAGTTTCCGATGAATGAAGAGTCCGAGTGAGCGATGACAGTAATTAGGCCGGACTCGTCCTTCCTCCACCTTTGAGCGCTTCTTCTGGAAAGATCAATCACTCGGTGTCGTTCAGACGGGGAGCTGCTGTGACGATGCAGCTTGAGTCCTGCCGTCATGTGAACATCCATGTAACTTTCCTCCAAACAGACGTGAACATGACCAGCGTTTTCTGTAATTACCCCCCCCTCTCATCGATCTGCTTTGGATCCAGCTCGGCCAGACTCCCCCCCCGCCCCCCCGCCCCCTCCAGCAGCTTCTATTGATACACACGCGTCCAGACCTCAATTTTATTCCCGCGGTTCGAACGCACCTCGATTATATTTCCTGCAGTTCCCCATTTATTCAGCGAGCGCTTCGCCC
The DNA here is from genome assembly GCA_032164315.1 of Malacoctenus gilli. NCBI lineage: Eukaryota > Metazoa > Chordata > Actinopteri > Blenniiformes > Labrisomidae > Malacoctenus > Malacoctenus gilli. The sequence goes on from JASSRZ010000002.1 coordinate 5,171,364, forward strand.
GCCGCTCGCTGAGATTTGCAAGCCAGTGGAATTTGATCCCTCCCAGAACAAATTGAGATGTACTGTACTTGCAGCGCTCAGCAGTGGGGGCTCCAGCAGCGCCGAGGAGCCATGATGTGCTGACTGGACTCCAGAGCGCACCTCAGCACACACACACACACACACACACACACACACACACACACCTACACAATGGACCTTTATCCCCAAGTGCTGCAGAGGAAACCAAAGACGTGAGTGTGTGTGTGTGTGTGCGTGAGAGGATACATCAAGTTTACAGCACGGAAATGTGAGTCTGCATGGAAAAAACTGGGAATTGGTCCTTCAGAAAAACCGGAGGAAGTCACCGCTTTTCATCCTGGACGGCGGAGGCGACCGACGGGACGAAGCCGCGATTTAGACACGTAAACAAAGCGAGAAACCGGCCGGGGGCGGCGCACTTCTTCCTCCCTCCTCCTCACCCTCACTCCCCCCCCCTCCTCCCTCCATCGTGACGAGATCGACTGGCTTTGCTTTGAGGAACTGCAGCTCTGAGCCGGAGCGCCGCTGTGAAGGAGAGCTGCCTTGGAGGCCGTCGGCGTGCGTGGCGACACATCACCGCACGATCCTCGCCGGGGAGGCGGAGCTCTCCTTCTGCCCTGTTTTTTCCTGTCGCACGCCTATTTAGAAAAACGCCACAGCGGCGAGGTTTTGCGGGCGGGGCCGAAAATAGCTGCAATCATTGCGCCTGATGACAACGTGGGGATCAAAACACATGATCTACGGCGCCGAGCGCCGCCGTGACATTGGCTCGTCCTCGAAGTTCCTCCTCGGTGACCATTACCAACATCAGAGTGAGGGATGGACGCACTTACGCGGCGGGCATCATCGCACTACATCAGGAGATTTATGCTTACAGTTGCCTTGCGAGCAGGCGCCACATTTCTCGGTCTGTTTTTCCGCCCGCTGTCCTCCGGCTGCTTTTTTCCTTTTGTGGGAGTCGCATCAATTTGTCCTCATTTTGCCTCATTCTGTGTGTGAAAGCCCAGACGCAGACAAAGAGGGGGGATAAAAATGTGTGTTTCTATGCATGTCTGTTTGTTGTTGTTTTGTTTTTTTTGTCGGGCGGAGCGAGAGAAGCGCCGGCGACGAGAGAAATGGAGGCGGCGATGGCAGGTGGAGGAGGGGAGTCTGGGTTGGCGCTGGCCGTCGGAGGGACGGCGTCTGGCCTGTAACGAAATGCCAACCAAATGAGGACGGATCAGGGGGCCGCGCCACCGCCACTCTGAAGCCCCATTACTGCGCCCGCGAAGACGGATGGGCTGCTCTTCCTGGGAGAGCCGAGAAACACACAGGCGTGAACACACACCTTCACACGTGCAAACGCCTCAAGGACAACATTATGTACCAACAAAACAACACTTTTTTATATAAAAAGACACCGTGGAGGTCAAGAAGATAGCTGGTGTGGACGCCAACAATCACCAACAATTTTCCATTTATGGTTTTTACTGCGTTGTGTTTATTTCTGGCTCTCGAACCCGAACTCCACTAATTCCTCCTGAAATAATCGAAAATGTTCATCTACAAACTGAAGAGTTAGGAGAGATAAAAGTACACGAGTGAAGTACGGTAACCGTTGAAGAAGATGCAGTTAGTATTCAGGACGAGTGTCTTTACTTAGGATGTAAATCCAAAGTTATCTGGCAGCATAAAGCAGCGCTGACGTTCAGCCACTGATTCAGTCATACTTAACACAACAAATGTCTCACCGCTCGCCGAAGACGCCGATGCTAATTTGCAGATGGCAAATCATCAGCCGTGCAGGCGGCGAGCGGTACAGTGCGTGATCGTGATGAACGGCGGGAGGCGGGGAGATAAATGTGTGTGCTCGGATCAAATTTCAAATCTTAAATTGGCTTCGCGGCAAACTCCGGAACTCAGACGGGTTCTCGTCAGACCCGCTTTGTCTCTGAAACAACTCACATCAAACGCACGACAAACGGTTTCCTCCCCGTGTTCTCCAGCGACCGCAAAGTGCGACTTTATGGGCCGTGACTAAAACTCTTCCTATTATTAATGTTTCTGGTCAACGGTTTCCATCAAAAGGAGACGCCGGGCGCTGCGGAGGAGCTGCTGAAGGAGGGAGATTTATGGAGGCGCCCCAAATCAAAATGCCACCTCGGAAATCAGGCCAGACGAGTTCAGTCGGTGTGACGCGGCGGCGGCGGCGGCGGCGGCGGCAGCGATGTCGCTCTGCTGAGGGAGGGAAGTCCAGGAGGGTTGGAATTTATACCAGCTGTTCAACTGATGCTGACGACTCCTGATAGTCTGTTTTGAAACAAACATATAGAAAATAACTCTTTAAATACATAATAGTGCTACATAATCAATATGCATTATTATTATTATTATTATTATTATTATTATTATTATTATTATTATTATTATTATTATTATTTAGTGTTTAGTATTTGCTATTTTTATTATTTTCAAAATATTATTATTATTAATATTTATGCTGCTGGGACATTTGTGATGCAATGCGCATCTGTTGCTGGATTTAATATTTTAAAATATTTAAAATATTATTATTATTATTATTATTATTATTATTATTATTATTATTTATTTTTTATTAGATTTACATTTTTCAAAAAATGTGTGATGCACTGACAACTCCTGGTACTCCATTTTAAAACAAACCTATAGAAAATAACTCTTTAAAAACATAATAGTGCCATATAATTGATATGTACTATTCTTGTTCTTATTGTTATTGTTATTTTTAATATTTAGCATTTTTTATTATTTTTTATTATTTTTAAAATTGTTATTATTTAGCATTTTTCTTATTTTTTAAAATTATTATTATTATCTATTTTTTAATTATTAGATTTGAATTTTTCAAAAAATGTGTGTGCATCTTAAATTTTTGATTTTTATTGGCTGATCCAAGCAAGTAAAGGATGAAATAACCTGCATGGATGTGGCTGCAGCTGGTTAGTCAAAGGTTTACATTTACATTAAACATCAGCATGTTTAGCTTGTGAATCCACCCACCTATTAAACTCCAAAAGGGGACATTATCTGCAGCCAATCTGTCCCACTTATCACGGTTATTTGTGCGTGTCGCGCGAGGACAGAGAGCCTCCTTGCTGGCAGCACCAGGAACTAATGGGCTCCAGCATTTGAATGGTCAATTAAATCAATTATGTCTGGTTTTTTTCCTCCTCCCTGTGTTGCTGTAAAGCGGCTTTCAACGCTCCAAACAAATCAGCTTTGTTTTGAAGCACAACTGACCTCAACTCAGTCGCGCCTGCTCGCAGGAGGCTTCGCTGCACAAAACACAAAGATAAACACACTTTGAAAAAGCCGGCGAACGCTGCATATTCTGCGCGAGTCAGCAGCCTCCTTTATTAGCCGCGGCAATTAGTATGAATGACGACGCACGCAACTTGGTTTGTTTTTCAACCTTTGATGAGAGCGTATTAGTGGAGGTAGGCAAACCAAGGCTTGCAATAAAGTGAGACGAGGTGTGTGTGTGAGTGTGAGTGTGTGTGTGAGTGTGTGTGTGTGTGTGTGTGTGTGTGTGTGTGCGTAGCTTCCTGACCCTTGTTATTTCCACCCTCTCTCCCAGGAGACTCGCTTCCTATTTCAATTAATCCTTAATCAAACTGGGAGCAGCAAACCTGATCTGATTTGGCCCCTTCACGTCGGGACGCTCTAATCAGTTTTTGGACCCTTTCAAATAGGATCTGGAGCGAGGCCAGAGGACGCGAGGCCCCCTCCTTTGTCGGGATTGTCATTCGCGATATCATCCCGCGCCGTGACGCGTCCCGCCCGGCCCGGCTCGCGGACGGCGGCGGCGGCGGCGTCCGGCACCCGTAACGCCGGCGCAAGGTGACGGAGAACACTGGAAGCCGCGCCGGCTGTGCTGTTTGTCCTCAGGGCGAGTCGGCGACTCCGGAGTGAGCCGACTGCATAATGTCGGGGGGAGCGGGAGCGGGAGCGCCCTGTAAACAAAATCCGATATATTATTCACACCTCGGCACAAAGTTCTCCGCCGCTGCCTGACGCCGCGGTGACACCGCGCATCTGCCGGCTAATGAGTCTGACTGCAACAGGGCCGTCTCATCAAGGGCATCAGTCGTCGCTCCCACTGCGAGACACGAGAAGGAGCCGCATCGCCCGAAGGCCGAGCTTCTGCCGCAATAAAGAACAACAAGCAGCTGCAGAGCACCAGGAGAGCACTTAGATCAATCCATTAAGAGGCTGCGACGCAGCACGAGCGAGGAAATAAACACAGTGTCGAGCGAGGAGAGAGAAAGGAAACGGTGTACGAGAAGGAATTAAAAGTAAACTGAAAGAGACGCACAGGAGGGGGCGGCGGTGGGGGGGGGGAATAGGCGAGGATGAGGTGAAACAGGAAGAGCGAAAAACCGGCGCCGACTAAAAACAGCTCGCCGTGTTAATCCCGCTTCCCGCCATTAAACTTTCCCCGTGCAGTTTTTTTTTTTTCCCTCACTGTGTTTTTTAAAAGCTGCCATATTTTTAAACTAATATTTCCTCCGTATGCAAGGACACGGCGCGAGGACGGCGCCGGCATCTCTGAGCAGCCGGGGTTTATTCCGCCAAATGTGAAGACACGCAACCTTGGCGAGCGGCGGGAGGAAATGACAGGAGCGCGTCCGCGGGAGTCGGCGCTCGCCGTCTCATAAATTACGTTGACCCGAGGTTAATTTGGCAGTTCAGTGCCCCCTAGAGGTTACTTCCGTATTTCAGCACTTTAATAACTCAAACTTCGCCGCCGCCTTTTTTCTCGCAGCGTAAATTACGGCGCTCGTTTATCGGGAGACGTGTTGTGACACGGGGTGTCGCCGCAAAGTCAAATGTTTACCGGATGGAGCTTTACGGCGACTTCTCTTCTGAATTACTGGTACTGAAGCGACAACGTGCCGTAATTTGATGAATTAACGTGGAAATAACTCATCTTTGCTTTCTTGTTTTTCAGCCGTTTTTGAGAGTGCCGTTGTTCCGTACTGCGATCCGTCCGTTCAGCGTCCGACTTTGTGAGCCGATCCGGCAGCTACGGACGATTTCCGCCGTCGTCCGTGCGGCCGGTTGGATCGATGGGTTTTTTCTGGCGACGTTCTTGTCGTCGTTTCATTTTCTCTGGATTCTAACGAGACGAGAACATTTGGAGAGAGATGAAATTTCCATCAGAAATTGTTGTTCTGCTGTAAAAGACCCCGCTGCTCGCAGTCAGCAGCTGCTTCACAAACTGTGGTTGTTGTGTTTTGTTGGTTTTTTTTTTCCAGGATTTTCAAACGATGTTGTTTTCCTGCGATGCAACACAACAAAGCTCATATAACAGCCATGAAAGCAGGTTTGATGTGTGCGTCTTCTGGGCCGCGTGGAAGATGCGAGTCTTTATCACAATCTTGTGTTCGCTGAAGCCTTTCTTCTCCTGCACACACACACACACACACACACACACATGATTGCTAAATGTCAGGAGCTTGAATGGGAGCCTGATGTGTACCGCTGATGGTTTATACAATGAATAGATGGAAGGAATGAGAGGCGTCACCGCGACGGTCTCGCTCTGGTTCTGTATGAACGCATGACGTGACGGAGTCCGAAGTCCAGCAGGACCCCTTTCTTTGGGATCTCTCTGCGTGACCACCTACATCCGAGCGTTCAGTTCTTCAGTCCGCGGCCGCGAGCATCAAAGCGTGCCGCGGCCCCCCCCCCCCGGAAAAGTGCTGCGGAAAACAAACGCCCGCTTGACTCCAGCCTCCGAACGTGACGCATGGAAGGAGTGCACGTAACGTGAGCGCCTCATTTATCAACCCCCAGTTGGCCGCCGGTGGGTGGGCATCACTGTCAAAAGGCCAATTAACAAGGAGCCCATTGTGAGCGGCGAGGAGCGGCACAGGGGAGCGGCGCCATTAGCGGGGATTCATCATTAGGAAGTAATTGGACCAGAACAGGAAGCGCGTCCTCGTCTTCAGACGCTGTCAGACGTGAGGGCTGTTTCCGAGGACGGCGTCCATCGCGGCCCCTCCACGTCCCGTCCCCCACCCCCCCCGGCGGCAGGACCCTCGAACCTTTGCTTCGCCTTCACTTCACCGACGTGTTTTCATCAGCCACCTCCGAGAACATCTCGATTACCAGAGCAGGGTTCAGAAATTGGTCAAGCAGCTTCTTGAACGCCGCGTTTCCGCCGCTCCTCCTTTTTTTTTTTTTTTCGCCGAGCGGAAAGGTCGATGGCGGAGTAAAGATCTCGGCACTCCAGAAGTGAATACGAGCGGGACGAGATGAGAGGCGGGACCTTTGTGCGCGCGCGCCGCGATCGATGCGGCACCGCGAAACATCTGAGGGAGCCGAGACGCTCGGCGGCGCTCAGGAGGGATCGTGTTGCCGGGCGGTTCGGGCGGCTCCTCGTTTCATACCGCGTTCTCTCTTTTACCCACTGAAATGACGAGTGTGGGTTGTCCAGTTATCGTCCGGACGAAGAGAACGTCTCGACGGAAACAGCTGGAAAAACTGCGGTTGGACTTCAAAGATTTTTTTGGAGAGACGAACGAAAATCTGACACCAACAATCCATTTTTCTGCAAATCTTTTCAGCATGAATTTTAGATGGTTATTGACAGAAAACGGCTCCGCTGAAGCATCGCTAGACTT
>JASSRZ010000002.1:5194441-5217185 GCA_032164315.1 Malacoctenus gilli
GTGTGTGTGTGTGTGTGTGTGTGTGTGTGTGTGTGTGTGTGTGTGTGTGTGTGTGTGTGTGTGTGTGTGTGAGCGCAGAGCAGAGCAGCCAAACATGCATACATAAGCATGTGGTTTGGTCCTCCAGGGAAATCCAGCGCAGGCTCGAGCAGCGGATGACTTTTTATTATAGTGATTAGAGTTTTTTGGAGGAAGACCAGCTGTTTGGAAGCGAAACTGTCCAGCGGAGAGAGACGGGAGCGCGACCTTGGATCCCGCTCCTCCAATCCTACAGCTGTTACTGTCAGGCCATCTAATCAGGGCCCGGGTTGCACCTGGACACACAGGTGATCGCAATTAACTGCAATTAACGAGCTGGAGAGCGAGCGAGCGAGCGGGATTTAACGCCTCTGGACTGCGCAGAACCAGCGAGAACTGCGACCAAGTGAGCCGGCACAGCGTCGCGATTGCATGCGGCGGCGCCGAGCGGGACCGAGCGGGACCGAGCTCCACCGCGCTCCACCGCCCGGTGATATATTCGCGCGAAGACGTGGCCGCTCGTGGGCACGGCGACTGCACGAATCAATCATGCTGATAGGCTGGATATTGCGGCGTGCATGCGGCTGCGTTCGACTTGGGCCCAAATATATCAGCGCTCCCCACATTGCTCGCCGCGCCGCGGCACCGCAGCTCAGGCCGCCGTATCAGTAAACCGCCGCGCCACTCCTGCTCAAACCGTGCGGGTACATTCTCTGAACCCTGTAAATAAAGAGCTGTTTATTTGTAAACACTGGCGCTGAGAAGACACCCGTGCTGCTCAGCGTCGCCGCAAGTTCGTCACCAACGTTTCCAACGAATCTCTGACAGTCCGTTCTTCCCTCCTGCCAAGAATTAACCCTCGAATATCTCCAAAAGTGAGTGAAAAGTTTGTTTTTTAAGTTCTTTTGAGAAAACAGTCGCATCAGTTTCGTTAGATTCCTCCGGTAAAACCAAAAATAAAGCATAATCCAGACAGAGAGCGCGATGGCACGTGGCTGCAGATCATCTGCGTTAATCTGTCTCTCGTTACCGATCACCTAATTTACTCTGGAAGCAAATAAGCGCTCAGAATAACTGAACATGAAGCGTTCTGCAAGTCGCAGACGCGCTCTGATCGAAGGTCTTTCTGGCTCCGAGCAGCGTTTCGGCTGCAAATGGATTAAAAGCGCTCGCTGTCAAAGTTTGCGTTTATTTTACCTCGCCAGCCTCTTTTTTTTTCCCCCTTCAAAGACATTTTGGAGTTTCACCGTAGGACGGGCTCAGAAACGGTCTGAAAACACAACAAAGCAAAAAAGAAAAGAAAAAAAACAACAACGGCGGGATTGTGTGAAGCTGCTCGTGTTTCGAATTCCTGCAACAAAGTGGCTGAAGGCTCAATAGGACTCGAACAAACGGCATCGGAATGTAAAACCGCTCAGAAGTGGAAGAAAAGGAGGAAAAAAGTTCACGAAAATCGACAAAAATAAGGATTTTAATCTAAAAATCGCTGGTATAAAGTTAATTACATCAGATCGAGACATTAACCTTCTGTTACGTTTTTTTTCCTTATAGCTCTTCAATTAAAAGCGGTGTCACGCGCAGCGATCTTCAGATCAAATCGGCGTCGCGCTCCACATGAAAGCCGCCGCGATGTCTGCGTGCCGACGACGTTGTCTCGCTGAGCCGTCGAAGTCGCGACGTCGGATGAGAAGAGTCGGCGATTAAAGGAAAAAAGTGCTCCTCCGAGATGAAAAACGCTCCTGTTTCCTTTCATTACCGTCGTCAAACGAGACGGAAAAAAAAAAAAAAAAACGTGTTGACTGCAAACAATGAAAGAAGTCTCCTAATATTAGCGTGCTGATGAAAGGATTAGTCGCCTTAGCGGTTACTAAGCAACAGCCGTGGCTGCGTACGGCGGCGCCCAAAGAAAAGTGCCACGTTTAAGCCGTTTCATAATCTCTGGCTCAGCATCAAACTCCAGCTGAATTGGTTTTTCCAGAAGATGAGACCGTTAAGCGAGTGTGTAGAAACGCTCCGCTCGCCGTCTTTACTCAGGTGGGGTTTTTTTTTTTTCTTCTTCTTCTCTTCGATGTCTCCAAAATGAAAGCCGCTCAGCCGGCTCGGTTCGTAAGCCTCCATCAGTCCCTGCAGGTGTGGAAGCTCCTGATTGGAGGAACGACCTTCACCTGTCGCCAATTTGACCGACGTCCGGTTCTTTCCGCAAACTGGACCTCGTTCAGGCGACACGTTCTGTTTGGTTTTTTTCGCCACTTTCGTTCAATTAAATGTGATTTTCTTGGCAATTTTTTTCACCGTTACTCAATCATCTTTTGAACTGCTGCTTCTGTTTGTCACGGTCTCTGTCTCGCTCCACCTGCCGGCTCCGCCCACCTCATCAGGTGAACTCGGCTCACCTGCCCCCACAGCTGCAGCTCACCTAATGAGCCCTGCTTATAATCCTCCCCAGCGCGCTCTCCTTTTGCCAGATCGCGCCTCATGCGAGACTTTCCAGCGTCGTCCTGCCCGATCCCCCGTTGCCGGCGTTCCTGACCAGTCCTTCCCTTCCCTTCCCGCCGGTCTCCCGGTAAACGCACCTGCCTTCCGTCCCGGCCCTCGCGCTCGTCTCGACGTTTCTGTCGTCCGACGAGACTCTTCATCCTGGCCTTGACTCCCTTCCTGCCTGCTCCCTGTCGGTGCCTTCACCTCCGTGGACTCCTCTTCTGGTTTTGACCCCTCTGACCACGCGTCCTGCTCCGCATCTTGCTGGTCGTGAAATAAATCCGACTCGTTACCGACCCCTCCTGTGTTCTGCATTTGGGTCCGAGCCACGCCCGTTACACCGTTGCTCCGAAAGGTTCCCGTGAACCTGTAAGAATTAAAGAAAACTCGATAAACGAGTGTTTTTCCGTCTCGTTTTCTGCGCTTCCTGTCTCTCTGCTTCGATCTTTTCCGTCCGTCCAGGTGCTGCGGGAGGCTTTTCTCCCCCCTAAAATCCCGGATAAATCTGCTGCACGCTCTCGTTCCAAATGCCAAACAAGCAAATTGAGCCGCTGACAAGTTAGTGCAGTTTGGAGCTCACAGAGCTCAATATCCCCCCTCTGCAGTTGGTGCAAAGTCGAACACAGTTAGAAGTGGCAGTTGTCTCCAACAGTTTGTATTTACAGTCGGTCCCGGCGGCCGAGGAGGTTTGGACGCCGTCGTACCTGCGCGGCGGATTGTTGAACGGCTCGGAGGGAAAACAGCCGAGTCGTCTCCTGCCCGATGGCGGAATTGACGAGTTGCAGGCAGGAAGCTTTGCGTCAAAGCGTCCAACGAAGTGTGAGGAGCGGGCCGGTCGGGGGTTTTTACTGCAACTTCGGAGCGTTAAGCAAAGGAAATCTTCCCCACGACTTCCTGCTTCGTTCCGGAGTTTGTTTGGGGACTTTTTTTTTTCCCCCCCACGAGTTGTTTTCATTCCTGTGTATATTCATCCTTGTGAATCGAACTGGGCGAATGCCCAATATCTCAAACGAGCAGATCGCATCGTTCCCGCTCCGACGCACGATTCACGGCGACGCTGATGCACTGCGGCACTAAGCGTTGGCGCTGTAACCTTTGTAATTGCTGCCGGTACGTATGGATTTTTCAATAAAACGGTAATTACAGAGCAGCATCCCAGCTGTCCCATTACAGCCACGTTTACTGTCACTTTGTGAGATGATGATTAATCACACAAACACGCGCTGGGTTGTTGTGTTTTTTTTAAACACACCCCTTATTGCATCTCTTTGCCTTTGGGGGCGACGTATCGCTCCGTTTTATGAGCCGAGGGTGGGAACTTTTGTTTTGGGGGAGGGGGGGGGAGGGGGAAGTGGTGTCGGATGCGCGAAACAAGGACGAGCGGCAGGTTTTCGGAGGCGCGTGTCGGGCGCAGCGACTCTGAACTCGTCTCCACACGACTCCGGCCTGAAAAAAGAAGCGGGTGACGCCGTAAGTCACCCTGCTCCGCCCCCCCCGCCGCTCTGAAAGCACGGTAATAAATTCAGCGTCGGGGACCTCTCGCACTTTCCCCGCCGCAGATCTACCTGTTGTCTCGCCGCCTCTTCGTCCCTCCGCCCTCACCGGGAAATTGTTTCCGTTCCCTCTCTATATTTCACCCAATTTCCCGGCTTTAACAGCCCCCCCCCCTCCTCCTCCCTTTGTTCGCCCCTTTCACAGCGTGGCGCGGCGAGTACAGCTGGACATTAATCTGCCACTGATGAGCCGCACTCAGCAGACAGCTCAGGGCTGCTTATCAGGCGGCGGCTGAGATTAGGACCGTCGCTGGCGCCGCCGCGCCCCCCTCCGAGAGGGGACGGCGCAAAGATTTGGGACGCGTCCATTGTCATTACGGCCGGCGTTCATCAATAACGGACTGCAGCCCACAAAGGGGCTCGATAGGAAGCCATTACTGTCCCCCCCGACGGTATAATCAGCGCTCATTTCCTGAGCGCGCGGAACTTTCTGGGGGCCCAAAACAGACAACATCCATTCCCAAGCAGAAGCCGCGTCCCACACGCACTTTTTTTTTGAGAGGGTAGAAGCTAATTGGCTGCGAGCCGGCGGCGAGTCGTCGCTTCCTGGTGACGGTCCTCAGTTTCACTTTCTCTGAACTTCGTTCTTCTTCTTCTTCTTCTTTGTTTGGTTTTGTAACGGCGCAGAAATATCACCGTTGCCTCCGACGAGGCGTGGAGTGACAGTTCCCGCCCACGCTGCTTTTATATTTATCTCCCCGTTCGCTGCGGAGACGCTCTCCTGTTGCAGTCGGTTTAATTCTCAACTTAATCTCGTGACGCGCGCTTTAAACGCGGCCCCCGAGTCGGGACGCGCGCGTTTGTCGGAGCTCGCCGCGTCCCACTCGACAAACAAAGACGAACGTCGGGCGCCGGCTGCTGATCCCTCCATCTGCCTCCTCCCCCTCCTCCTCCTCCTCTTCCTCTTCCTCCTCCACCTTTGCGCCCTCCTTGGTTGTTGGTGCGTCTGTGTTTCTGCTGAGCAGCCTCATCCCGGCACTTAACCTCCCATTTGCATAAGTCATTATGGCTGTCAGGAGTGAGGAGGCCATAAATTCTGTTAAGTGTTCATCCATCGCTGTGAGTTTAAAAAATGCCCAAGCAGTTTTTACACCGCTGTGACTGATGGAGGCGGAGGAAGCATCCATCGCAGGAGCATCATTAATACATCTGATGAGCCGCGCGCCTTCATCTAATTCCCTCGGAAACGCTCGGCTCTGTGACGACGGATCCGGGCGTCTCGGAGGCCGCTGACCTCGGCCGGCACGCGGCGACATCTCCCCCCCGCCCCGGAGACGGCTTCCCGCTCGCCGTACGCTTCCTCCCGCTGCCAGCATCAATTACAGCCGTCGCGCGTCGTGCCGAATGGGAAGCAACGGCATCGCTGCGGCTCCATCGATAAACAGACACCAGAACAACAGCGGCGTCTCGCAGTGGAAACGGGGAACTCGATCGCGGCGCCGCAGCCTTTTTAGAGAAACATAGATTTTCCTCCAGCAGTCCTGACAGATGCTGGAGTTCGAGTGTTTGCGCACAGCTGGGACGCTGGAGAGCAGCCTGACTGGGACTCGGAGTGTATCTTTATGTACGGATCTGTGTGTGTGTGTGTGTGTGTGTGTGTGTGTGTGCGCTCGCAGCGTCTGTCATTGATGCCACTTCAGAAAGCTGAGTTGACGTTCTCGGGTCGTTGACGTCAGCCTGAGAGCGGCAGGAAGTGTCCCTTTTAATGACAACGCACCGCCGAGGAGACGCAGCGAGAAGCGGAGAACGTGGACGACGACGACGGCGACGAATAAATCAAAACTTCGGGCTTTTCCAACGGAAAGGAAACTGCAGCGCTGCGACTCCTCCGCAGGAACCGTGTAAAATACGGTCGCATTAAGTTGTCATCGGGAATCTGGTTCGGGAAGAAAAAAAAACAAACTTCAGGCAACTTTTATTCGTCGCAGAACTCAAAAGAACAAAACAACCAAACAAACCCCGATTCTTAAACACCAAACGTACCGCCGCGAAATTGAATCCTGCGAAGTTTCGTCACGAGGGAGCGAACTCGGTTCGGAACCGGCAGCCATATTCTCCACCGGCCGGAGCCAAAGCGAGCGGCTGGACGTGCTGTCGCTGGCCTCATTAAGGCGGCGCGCTCGCAGAGCCCCAGTAGCGAGCGAGCGAGCGAGCGTGTGGGCGGTTCCAGTTCCTCTCCTCATCAACACCACTTGTACTTTCTGCTCGCCGCCGCCGCCGAGTGTTAAGCAGGTCTTTTTTCGCCAAATCTCTCAGCTCGTTGACATAAGGTGCATCTCTCCACTTGGCTCGCTGCACACTTCCATAATAACAGTCATTATCCTCGGCACACATCTTTCTGCTTCATTTGAGCTGCTCCTAACAAGGGGCATCTATCAGCGAGGTGCCGCCGCCCCCGCCGCCGCCGCCGCCACTCGCCGGGTCGCGCTGACCTCCGCCGCTCTGATTTATTCCTGACCCGTCTTACTCCTCCCCGCTCTCGCTGCAGGACGAACCCGCCGCTCGGAAGAGGTTTTTTTTTTTTTTTTAATTACCAAGACATAATTTAAAACTTCATCAGTCCGAGGCGGTCGCCGGACGAGGTGACACGAGCAGCCGGCGGCCTCGCGGGCGCCACGCTGCTCGCTTTTTTCCTTTTCTGAGGGGACGAGGGCGAATTAACGGGGAAGGTAAATACGGGGCGGCGAAAAATGATCCCGGCCGCGTCGCTCTTGATTAAACTTCCGCGCTTATTACAATATCAAAGCGCGCTCGTGGCTTTTTAGGTCGTTTGCTTAACAAACATCAGGTCACCCTCAGGTCACGCGCGGCGTCATTACCGCGATGGCGGCGCTCCTCCGCCGGTCCGAGCGGCGGGACGCTGAGGGATGAGGTGAGGAGGTGCCGCCAGCTGTGCGCCGACCGCCGCAAGGACGGCTCCGCCTCCGTCCGCTCGCCATTACGCCGATTACTCACCGGCGGCGACGCTGAACGTTTTGTTTACCCGCCCGCGAAAAAAAAGCGCGGCGGCGGCGGCGGCGGCGGCGGCGGCGGCGGCTCGGCCGGCAGATGTAAACATGTTTTTCTCTGCCGTCCCTACAAGAGGATAAATAAAACGACGGCTGTTGGATTTAATTCCGAAGCGTCTCTCCGGGGCTCGAACGGCGCCGCGGCGAGAAGCTCGGCGCGCACGCGCTTCAATTAGCAGGAAGCGCCTTCATCTTCTGACCAAAGTCACCTTCAACAATCGAATTATCTCCAAATCTAAATAAAACAATCAACCTCAATCAATCAGAGCTCATTAACCGCGGGATAATTCCCGTCGCCGCTCGCGCAGGCAGAGTGTGTGAGGTCACCCGAGTGTGTGTGCGGCGATGAAAGCGCAAACTGAAGGCAGAAAATAGCTGGAAGATGATCGTTTAATCCGTCGTCACACAGAACACAGTTGCGGAGATTTCCTCCGTTTGGCAGATTGTTGTCGCTTCTTACAGGACGCGGAAAAGTTGCAGTTCAGCTCCAGCAGACTGGAAGCAGGCACGCACAACGACGCACGCACACACACACACACACACTCACACACACACACAAAGTGTACGCACACACACACGCAGAGACAAGCACACACACACAGACACACACTCACACATACCATACAGGCATAAACACACACACACACACAAATGCACGCACGCACACACAGGCACATGTGCGCGCACAAACATAAAAACACACACATACAGACACACGAATGCACACACGCACGCAAGCACACAGACACGCACACACACACAGGTACCAACACACACACATGTACACACAAACGCACACACACACACACATACAGACACACACACACACACATCATTTTCAGTGAGATTCACCTCTCACAGGTCAGCACCTCTCACAATTTCTCACCGCGTGACATCGAACACGAGACGGAAACACGAGACAGGAACAAAACATGTTTACATCCAACAAATCGAGCTTCCTGCAGCATTTTTCAGGTGATTATTCAAAAAGTCATGTCAGCTGCAGACGTAAATCGTTTTGCGGCCGTGAGGTAGCGCTGGTCTGAAACAAAAGAAAAGTAACGGAGAAACCTTTCTGAGGTTTATTCTGCTTTGAATGACAATAAACAATTTACTCTGTGTGTCTGTGTGTGTGTGTGTGCGTGTGTGTGTGTGAGAGCGACAGACCGCTGAGCTGTTTCCATCTCTGTGTTGGGGCAATATCCCGCTTCCAGTCTGATCAGAATCACTCCATCACAGCCGACGGAAGTAAATGTCTTTTCCCCAGAAAGGACGAGCGGAGGAGGCTCGTCTCCACTAAAAGCACTCTCGCACTGCAGGACCGATCTCACCCCTCCTCCCCCCTCTCCTCCCCCCAAGGTCGTTCCTGTTCAAACAGTAAAGCCTGGGATGATGCAGGGAACCGATATCCGCCGATACTTCCCATCTCGGTGGGCTCCGCCGGCGTAAACGACCTGCAGCCACAGTTTTACGGCTGAACATGATGGTCTCGTTTCTTCTGGTGTTTTTTTTTTTTACTGGGGGGTCCAGAGAGCTCAGCGGCGCCCCCGTCTGGACGGCCGGCGTCACCCCCAGATGTCCTGGAGGTAGCGCTTCTCCTCCCGCAGCGCCGCCAGCTGCTTCATGGCGTCCAGCTGGTCCACCTGGAGCTCCGCCCTCATCACGTCCATCAGCGTCTCGTTCACGTCTTTCGCCATGTTCTTCGCGTCCCTGAATTAAAGCAGCGAACTCACGTTAGAGGGACAAAACTCCAGATCCAGCTTATTTTTTTTTAACTGGGAGTACAAACAAAGACCGAATTCATCATGTCGGCGAAACGCGGCGCGTTCCCGGATCGCATCCTGGAAGAAAGCGCCTGAAATTTCTATCTGGCTGTTGCAGCATACCGAGAG
This sequence comes from Malacoctenus gilli, assembly GCA_032164315.1. Taxonomy (NCBI): domain Eukaryota; kingdom Metazoa; phylum Chordata; class Actinopteri; order Blenniiformes; family Labrisomidae; genus Malacoctenus; species Malacoctenus gilli. The sequence continues at coordinate 5,203,391 of JASSRZ010000002.1, forward strand.
AGATTCATCATCCAGCAGAGACTCGTTCTCCGACTCTGAAGGAACAGATTCACCTGGAAGTGAAGCCGGCTGACAAACACCACAAAGAGACTCCGATATGTCGCCATACGGCGCCGACATGACTCGCTGCGTTGTATGTTTTGCGTGCGTTTGGGTTTGTTTCCCCCTGTTCGCTGCCAGATATGTGTGAGAAGCAGAGATGACTAAAAAAATCTCGGCGCGGGCCGTATACGATCCAGACGTTGCATCAGGAGCGAGGAGAAGGAGCGGCGAGTCGCTTCAGATGGAAACAGGAAGAAGTAATACTTTGCTTGTCAGGAAGTTTTATCGCCGCGGATTGTTTTGTTTCGTGAAAGGAGGGAAAAAAAGCCGCCAAAAAATGGTGAATTGCTTTTTTTTTGCTGGTGGAGTTTTATCACCTGAAGCATTTTAGGGTGGTGGTTTTTAACGACAACAAAGACAAACACTCAGACGCATCACGGCGTCTTCCCAGGTGTCCGTCCAGCAGACCCGGCGCCGACGTCGGGCGAATCAGCGCCGAGACGGACGCGGCTGAGGTGGCGTAAATCCACGCCGGTTCGGCGAGGCGCCGGGAGCAGGCGGCCCGCAGGGCGGCGTGAAAAACTGGGCCCCGGTGAGCGCGCGGCGTCAAACCCAGAGAGCTCCATAGATGAGGTTTTCTTGTTTACTGCACTTTGTGTGCCGTTAACGGTGAAATAAACGATTCCCTGTATTGTTCTCCAGTCGCGTCACACTTGTTTCGGTGGCTGGAAAAGGAGGATGTTCGCCTTCACATCTTTATCCTCCAAACGGCCTCGACATAAGTTCTTTTATTTCTCTATTCAGAGGACGTAAATAACACGAAAATGATCAAGTTCGTTCCTCTGAATGGTTGACAGCCGGTTTTCAGGGTCCTAAACATCACAGTGAAGCCAAACACCAGGAGAAAAACTCCCTTTCAAAATAAAGCTCCTGCTCCCGAGCTGTTTTTCTGGCGTGACCTCGAGTCTAAAAGCATTTTCTCACAAGTTCAGAGGAACCAAAAGGTCAGGGACTTTATTTTACGCATCATTCACCTCACTCACTGAGTTAACGAATTAAAAAATGTGTTTTTTTGTGGGTTTTTTTTAGATTTTAATCATTTCACAAAGTTCCCCTGACATCTTTAAACCTCCAGTGCTGCTTAAACTTGTTTAAAGCTACGTAGATGTTTCTGTGTCGCTATTTTAAGTTTGTATTTCACTGGCACAAAAGAATCAATCAAATCCTGGGAAAGCTGTGCGCTGCCGTCTTTCCAAGCTGTCGCGTGAAAGCGTTCGCGGTTCCAGAGCAACTCCTGGTTATTCAGTAAGTAAATAACTTTCTGCCGAAGTCGGAGAAAAGAATCGGCATCGATTTAAACGTCAATCCTCCGCGATGGAGACGCAAATCAATCGGACCAAAATAAACGCAAAAGGTCGTCTGAGCGCGGCGCCGACGCGCTGAAGAAAGAGCAGTCAGAACGCGGCGCCGTCACGCCGGGTGACTATCGAGGACGAATCGTGTCGCAGAGGGAAAAAAAAAAAGAGCAAAGATCGTCTCAGTCAGAATGATCAAATCAGCGCCACTCTCACCCGCAGACGTAGAGGTAGCCGCTCTGCCGGAGCAGGATGTCAGCCACCTGTCGGCTGTGAAGGAGCAGATTGTGTTGGACGTATCTGGGTTGCGTCGCGGAGGAGGAGGAGGAGGAGGAGGAGGAGGAGGAGGAGGAGGCGGAGTCCTGGCCCGTCGGAGCGTCCCTGGAGAAACACACCTGGAGGTGGCTGAGGGCGCCGCTGGACACGAAGCCCTCCAGTTCCTCCCTGAGACAAAGAAGAGCAAACGCAAGCAAAGAGGTCGTCAGGCATCCGACTGCGCAGCCGACTGCATTCAGTGAGCAGTCGAGGCGAAGAGGGAGACACGCTCTCGGCGATTTAATCCGAGAAGGATCCTCCGGAAGCCTTTGACTCGACAAAACACCCGAGATTCAAATCTCAACTCTCGAAAAGCCGCTCGAATGGCTGACAAACACGGCGAACGGGTTTGAAACTGCTCCGTGCTTTTATTCTGAAGGCTTCTGCTGTCACCTGTTGGTGAAACCGGGCGTGTCCGCCCAATGCAAAGAGATTTTGAGCGGCGTTAAAGGAAGAAGAGACGGAGAGCAACACGCCGAGAGCCGGTGGATAAAAATACCTCAGCGAGGAAGCAGCGAACAAGTCATTTATTACAGGAAGTTGGGCCGTGAGACTGAAACTCAGGCGATTAATGAGCAGCAGAGCTCAGCGCGGGTTTAAAGGAAGCGATCACGTGACGGTGAGTGGGAGCCCGACGGTGCCGGGTAACACCTGTCCATGTTTTTAACATGAAAAACGCTTCGTTTTTCTCTTCCAAGTTCTGAAGTAAAAGCAGAAACTGCAGAATTTCGAGGGGGGATTGTTTATCTTCTCCCACTCGAGCCTCCCTCCAGATATTAAGCCGCCTCACAAGACGCGCGACTCCCCAAACATTCCCACCAACACGCCAGAAAAAAAACCCCACCCTGTCCAGCTCTACAGAACGGCACCGTGACGGGCGAAAGGTCCGAGAGAAACGGCGCCAGACGACCAATTTATCTTGTTTAACAAGAGAGGCGCAGGGAAGAAAAGGGGGATTTCATAGGCAAGGTCGAGGCTCCGCTATAAGCACCTTCTTACAATCAATCCTCCCGGCCTCGCATTTGGGTGTAACCTTGCTCCCTATCGGCGCTTCGCTTGCCAGCTCCTCCTTCTTCTGCCTCGCTGTTTTTACAGGGCCTGGGGGGGGGGGGGGGGGAGGAGGTGGCGGAGGAGGAGGAGGTTTACGGAGGCTCACAGCATCTCGTTTAAAGTTAAGCAGGGCGGATTGAGCACAAACTCGCCCAGGCACACGCTCGTAACGAGCGGCGGGTGAAAGCCTCCACCTCAGACGTGTGTGTTCTGCTGAAACTGAAGCAGCTATTCTTCTTATAACACACTCAGCCAGCTGAAATCGTGTTTTTTAGTCTCTAAAATATCCAGAAGAGCGATCTCGTGCACTGTTTATCCTCTAAATTAAATCTTATGAGCGATAACGAACCGTTTCAGGAGCAGGAATCCCGGAGTCCGGTTTGTTGGACATAAATCATCTCTGATTGATAACCGTACGGGCTGAGCCTGACGTGCGACAGAGGACACTTGACTTCTGGGAGACAGGCGTTTACGAGCGCCGTAACCCGCCGCCTCTTCGCTGTGTTTATATACAGCCGGCGGCGGCAGCGAGCCGGACCCCGGCGTGAACCCTTCAGGCCGTGCGCTGGTGTTTTCCCCTCCAGGCGCCATAAAGAGGTCGGGGAACGGGAGGGAGGGGAAATGGATAAGTGTAGCGGCGGGGAGAAGGGAGGAGAAGGGAGGAGAAGGGAGGACGGGTCCGGCGTGACGAGCCGGCGGCCTGGCATCAGTCCCTCAAGAGGACGTTAAGTGCTGCGGCTGATTGAGGAGGACGCTTCGCCGTCTGCATTCGGGACACGGCGGGAGCGGTCTGGGCTTGACATTCTGTCGCAGGCTCGCTCGCTGCCCGGATTTATGCGAGCCGACGTGAGAAATCTCTGGAAGTTTTCTTGAGAAACCGGAGACAAAGAAAGCGTCGCAGCTCCGCGGAGCTCTGACGAACGCCGGTACGTCGCTCTCGTCCCGCTCACCTATTTAAATGGAGTGCGGCTCTTCATGGGTGGCTCATAAAACACGGACTAATCGCTTTGGTCAACACGGAGGGGGGGACAGTTTATCAGAGGAGCCCCCCGCTGTGAGCAAACACCGCCGACTACCTGGCGGGAAGTTGGTATTTAAACAAGGGATGGAGGAAACACAAAGGGGGACAAACAGCGTCCTCTGTGATCTGTTCTCACGTGATTAAGGATTCTAATCCATTCGCGCTATTTGATCCGCGGAAGGAAGTCGCCGGCGCCGAGCGAGCGCACGGGAGCCCATCAATTTGCATGGAGTCGGAGGAGAACAAAGCCAAAGCAAACTCATCAGAGCGCGGATCCTCCCACAGGTGGGCGTCGGCTCGCCGTACTTTAGCAGTCTGAGGAGGATTTTCAGTCCCATGTACTCGGATTAAACCTTCGATAACAGTACGAACACAAACCTGTGGATGTGTACAGGAACCAAAGAACGGATCGTCCTTCTCGGGAGAAATAAAAACGACTTTTTTCCAGTGAAACTGAGTTTATTATCTCGTAACCAGGCGACTTTTTCTTCACCGCATTCCTCGGCGAGATAATACGTCTATTCAACGACTATCGGCTGCATGAAGCAGCGAGCAGAAAACACGTCCTCACTCGGAGGAAACGGCAAACCTCCAAGTTTATAAAACTTCATCGAATCTGAACTCGTGTGGAAAAACCTCGGGTGTATTCAGGCCGAGTCGTGCGAGCCACAAAAACGCGGCTGACATTTAAAACCGTTATGGAAATGCGCTTGAAAAGCGCTCGCACATCCAGCAAACATTTAGCGGCATTAGCATTCACACGGAGCGGCGTCTCCGTCCAGCTGATGAAATGATGCCAAACGCCAGTTGTGCTTTCGGTTTCGGACCGAATCCGCGGAAAACGGCCGAGTTTCTGACTCGTATCCGTGAGCAGCGGCTGGAAAAGCTTCTTGACAAGAACTCTTTGTCGCAGTTGAATCAAAGTCTGTTCCAAGACGTTAAAAAAAGATGTGAGGACAAGTTTGTCAATTAACGTTTGTAGTGTTTTAAATATCAGAGTAAAGAAAGTAAACGATCTGAACGGAGGTTTTCTGGACTTGACCAGAATAAAACGGGAAAGTCTCTCGATGCAGCGTTTCGCCTCGAGTCCAACGTACAGCGGCGGCATAACGAGAAGCGGCCTCGCCTCCGTTTTATTCCCATATATCTTACAACACAACCTTGAGGCTCGTGGTTAATACACGATGTCTACCTATATGGGAGCGAAGTAGGAACACCCACACTGTTCCGACTGACGGAGATGTTCATTATGCCGGTCACAGTCTTCAGTGTGTAGAAAAAGCGCCGTGGCAAGGTGAAGAGGGCGGAGGCGGGAGGAGCGGCACATCTGAATCGCAGAGCGCTGATGCAGAGTACACACACACAAGAGTGTGTGTGCGCGCGTGTGTGTGTGTGCGTGTAGCTGTGCAGCTCACCTGAAAAGGAAGTCTCGCTCTTTGTGGCGGCAGCCGAAGAAGAGCCACGTCTGGCCCAACGCGGCCTCGGGGTCCTTCTTCCTCTGCTCCGCTCTGAAAGTCGAACAGCGGACGCGGGCGCTCGGTCACTCAATGGAGACAGACGACGCAGCAGACGGAGGACAGGAAGTCCTTCGTCCCAGCAGAGGTTAAAGGAGGGGAAGTGACACCGCGAAAGCGCCGTCTGCGATGGCAGCACGCCGAGCGCCGCCGACCTCATACGTGTTGTTCGGTTCCACCTAAACGTCACAATAAAAAAGGAGCTGCCAACGAGGAATCTGTGCGTGTGTGAGTGCAGGTTTCACTCATCCGTTGTGTGTGTGTGTGTGTGTGTGTGTGACTGCTATTCTGCGCGCACACACACAGTCACACAAAACCCTGCTCCTGAAAAAGTGCTTCCTCTTGTGGGCTTTGGAGTTTGGCAAAGCTCCCGGAATCCTTTGCAAGCGACGCAGCGGCACAGAGCGGCGCCGAGGACGCCGGCGTTATCTGTGCCGCACACCTGCTGCAAAGGTGACAGCGGCTCCCAGATAACAACAGCTGACCTCCAACCTCTCACGATGCCATCAGTCAGCTGACTGACTGAAGAGTGGGAGGTGGCGGCGGCGGAAGCGGCGGCAGGAGGATTTCAAAGTGACCAGCCATGACGGCGGGCGGAGAAATACTAGCGAGAGGAAGAGACGCGAGGTGCTCTGGGGGGGATAAAGTCCCGCCTTCCTCAGCTGATCCTGCTGCGTGTTTCAAACCGGCACTAAATTAAAAACGGCACCAAACTATCGGGATTAATCGAGTCGTACGAAGCTTAAAAAAATCACTTGTTCAGGCTCAAAGATTATTTAACAGCGAGAGCGACAAAAACGCAAAATAGAGGGAGAATCGTTATTATCATGCAAAATATGACTGAAGGGGTTCAGACGTGTTTCACAAGATAACAAACAAACAGAAGGAATTAATCGCGGAGCTAAAAGCAGCAGAAGTTTAACAGCTTCTGTCATTTATTCACATGTAGGAGGAGTGAAGGTCTCCACTCGTGAGACGGCGTCAGGCTCGAAGGCGCGAACCGTCGTTCTGCGTTCATGCTCGACTCTGCAGAATAAACGTCAGACGTCCAGGAGCTTTTTTTTTTTTTTGGGTCCCGCGTTTGTCGGCAGTTGCAAAATTGAAGGTTTGGTCCGTTTTGAAGGGCCGCAAACGATCCGGGACGAGGGGGAAATGGGCGAAATCACAGCCGGGCGGACGTGCGAGTAAACAAGACTGTTTTCCGTCAAGATTCCGGTTGGCGACGCTGCCGTTCAGCCGTTCACGGGGGGGGAAATCGTTTGACGGGAGAGGACGAGGCGATGCCGGTGACACGTCAGTCGGAGACGGAGTCGGGACGGAGCGAGCGCGTCTTCGCTGCTCACGTTGCTGCCGATTCGCAGCAGGTTTCTAATTGAGTCGCAGGAGACCGAAAGACGTCGCTCTTTTCTTGACTTCAAAGACAAAATGTGTAAAATCACTGAACCGGTTCCCTTTCCAGCACATTACTCCCGTTTTATTCATCATTATTTAATCAAAACCTTCGGGTTCGAGGATCGTCGGTCGTCCAATTGCTGTTTTTTTCGCCGCAAATTCGGAGATTTTTATGGACGCGAAGATTCCGCGTTCACCTTCTGGATAATGACCAGTTTAAACTGTTATTTCACCGCCGCTTTAGGGTAGAAAACGATCAACGCCGCGGTGGGACGGCGAGGAGTGAAAACAAACCGTGACCCAAATTAATTAGGTGCCGAGCGGAAGATCTACCTCGACCTGACGCTCGTTCCAGCGTGACGCTGGAGAGGCGCCGAGCGGCGGCGGCTTGGAGTCCACGCCGACGCTCGGGACGGCGTCCATTTGCATCCTGGACGAGAATCGTCTGATCTGCAAACAGCCTGAAGTAAACTCATTTTAGTGGTCTGCTCTCCGCGCGCGCCGCCGCCGCCGCCGCCGCCGCCACCGCCTGCCCTGAAGGGATCAATACCAATATGAAAAACCTGGATCCCATTCGGAGCCCAGCACAGCGGCGCCTTTCCCTGAATACAAATTACATCACATCCCCACACCAGAGCTGCCTGCAATACAATCCCGAGGGGGGAGGAGGGAGGGAGGTAGGGGGGGAGGTGGGGGGGGGGGCAGCAGCATCCACAGAGCACTCCATTTGGGGTCGAAATCAGAGGCGCTTGCATGAACATCAGCGTGAGGGGGGAGGTTAAGACTTGGTAAACATCCCAATTATCTCGTATCACGCGTTCCCATCGCAGCGAGCGCTGAGCGCTGAGCGTCTCGCTGCGTCTTCAAATACTCCAACCAATAAAAGTCCAAATTCTACAACAGCTCCGCTCTGAAACGACAGAAATCCACCGTATACATCCAGGGCGGCGCCACGCGGCGGTCTGATGTCGTCAGCCGTGTGTTTGGACTGATAAAATGAGGCGCCGCAAAGTTTAACGCGAGTCGCCATGTTGGCGGCGCCAAGAGTGCCTCCTGGCACGCCTCCGCCTAAACTTGGCTCGTCAGTGTCGCTAAGAAGATTAAGGTTAACCACTTAAGATGCAATATTTGCTAAACTGTCGCAGCTCGCAGCGACGCCGGGAATCGCGTCGCCCGTGATATCCTCCACGCAGCAGCGATCGATCGCGGCGGCTGGAGGCTCTTATTAAACCCTCCCGCCGCCGCCGAGCGAGCGAGCGAGCCGCTGACCTTTGGAGCGTCTTCCTCCACTTGTTACCGGCGCTGCAATCTGGTACAAAGTACTTTTGAAAAACAGCCATCGATTAACAGTAGGGGTGGAGGAGGCGAGCGGCGGCGGATCGAAGCGTCCCCCTTGTCGTCCCGCCGCTAACAGGACCCTTCTGGAGCCGCGGCGTCCCGGTGACAAACGGGCGATTGTTATCGCCGAGCGGAGTGCGGCGTCAGCACGGCCAGCTTTGTTTCGGAGCCTCCGAGTCAAATTCTTCACAATGCCGTGCCGCACGACAGCGCGGCTGGCGGGAGAGCGGCTGACAGACAGCGAGGAGCGATGGATCGATCGGCACGACTTTAAAATTAACCGCGAAGAAGCTCTTTGTCTGAACGAGACAAAAACACGTCGCGAGAGGAGACTGAAACAAGACAAAATGAAGGGAGAAGCGTGTTTGGGCGACAGGCCGAGAGAGAAATATGGGCTGCGAGGACGAAGAGCGAGACTGACGCCGCCTCACGACGGAGCGCCGTCCCTCCGGAGCCTCCGTGATTGTTTAGAGGAGCCTGAGAGCGAGCGGCCCCAAAACATTCACCACCTTCGGCGCCCTCCAATCCCAGGGGCGGGAAGGCTCCGCCCCCGCCCCCACGTGACCCTCAAACAATCCTCCGTCTCGGTGTCGCCGCAGCGGAGCGCACGTCGGGGGGATTTAGAGACAATTGGACCTGACTGGGGCGCAACCTCATTTACACAGAGCCACCCAAGAGTTCGACGTGTCAGTCTGACTAAGAAGGCTCACTCCGCCTTCTGACAAGTCACTGCGGCTGAGCAGCTGGTCAAACACGGGGAGGGGGGGAAGGGGGAGGGGGGGGGGGCGTTGCTCGCATTAAACCCTCGGGATCCGGCCGTCCATTCAGAACCTCGGAAAACCAACACGTCTTTTTCTGAGCGTTTCGCTGAGCGAGAGCGACGATCGAACCCTCTTCGACCATTTCCCACTGTCCGAACGTCAGAAGTCGACTTAAACGCATCATGAGCGACGCGCCGTTAGAAAGTCTCCACTGGACAGCGATTCTCTAACGAGGGCACGCTTCGTTAACGGTCCTCATCCTCACGTCACCTCCTCCGCAATTACGGGCGATGATTTACACCAGCGAGGCGTCCACCGCCGACCGGACTGTTTACCTTCGGATCAATGACGCCCCGCGTGCCGCCGTGACTCCCGGCTCTTTATTACAGAAGTCGTAAAAAAAAGCCGTGCGCGTGGAGGAAGATCTAATTTATTCCTGCTGAGATGACGGCAGCGACGGCTGAGATCATCCCTGATGTGATCACAGGCCTCGCAGCGCCCGTTTATTGCTCCTGATGTGATGTACGCGACACGGAGTCTCGGCGCCGCTCGTTTCCTTGAAAACGCGCGTCGACCGGCGTGTTTTTCTGGTGAAAATTCATCGCGTCGTGCATAATCTCGCCAGGAATCCTCAACCCGATGCTCGACGCGGTCTCGAAGCACGTGACATTTGAAGGAAGAGGACGAGCATCTCTTCATGAACACGATTCTTAACGACGAAGAGGTTGCGAGAGGAGCCCCACGCCGCTTTCGTCCAATCACAAAACAGCTGGTTCTCTCGCTTTACCTTTCCTGGAGAAAGCCGACGAAGGGAGCCACTCCCGTCCCGGGACCGACCATGATGAGCGGCACCGACGGGTCCGAGGGAGGCCGGAAGGAGGCGTTGGGTCTCAACCTCACGTGGATCTGGGGTCAAAGGTCGTCAAAGGAGAGCAGTGAAAACATCGTCGGAGGGATGCCGAGAAGCTGCTCGCCAATCTCTTAATTGATCTTATTATTCAAAAGACACTAATGAGAAAACTCGTCTGCAGTGGAGCGGATTTACTCGCCGTGGTTTAAATTAATTCTTTAATGAAGCGCTCACAGCTGCTCCGAAGATGGTCGCCTCTTTTTTTTACGGGGTCTCTCACGATAACGCCGAGCTTCCAGGACCACAAATAAAACGCCAGGCAGCAGAAGCAGGCTGGAGCTTCGCCGCTCCGCTCGGCGCGGCGCGGCGCTTCACTCGAGCTTCACTCTGGCTTTCTCCGCAGCTTAACAACCTCTTGAACTGTAATTTTTGAAAGCGAATGGGAACTCCCACTCCGTTGTCTACACGCCGGAAAAATCGAAACAAAAGGCGATGGAGGGAAAGCGAAGGAACGTGCAGGAGCAGTTTTGCCAGGAGGGATGCAGCTCCTTTTTTTTTTTTTTGGACTCTCTACGTGAGTATCGGGTTACAACCCCTGCAGAAATACAACACTTGTACTCACAAATACGAGCCCTTAAAAATGCATCAAACGGGAGCAAGACCACAAAAGTGCGCCGTCCACGTCTGGCTGCGCTCGCTCGCAGACTAGTCATTACCTTCGGCAGCGCCGCGCTGGCGGAGGAGTCGGCCTTCCCTGGCGAAAGCAGGGCCGGATTGACGAGGTCAAACAGCCAGCCGGTGCACAGGCCCCGCCTCCCCGCGGGACGCCCGGAGCACGCTGGGAAGTCCACCACGTTGAAGACGAAATGCAGCTTTCCAGGGTGCGCCAGGCCGGAGCTGCAGAGGTTGGAACCACAGAGGGTTTGGGATGAGGAGAGGAGCGAGAGACGGCGGCGGCGGCGGCGAAACATCAGCGGGCGACGGCGGGAGTGAGTCACCGGCAGAGAAATACAGCGAGGTGAAGTGGAAAATGGAGCGAGAGACTCCGACGGAGAGGAACAGGAAGTCACGACGACCGTCGGCGAAGATAAATCAACGAGGACGTGACGGCGCGAGCAGAGTGGCCCGATTGGACGCGCAGATCTGATCGACAGGCTTGACCTCATGTGACCCCGTTGGACGAACCGCTCTTCATCCCGCCGCCGCCTGTTTTAATTCAACACGACACACTGACTCACCAGCACGAACGACTTGAAACTGTCGCCAGTCGTCGTCATGAATCTATCGGTTTTATGTCTCGACGAATTCGCTCGGATTCTTCACAGACAAATGTTCGGGAACTCAAGTTTACGCAGAATAATCTCGGAGCCACTGAGCAAATTTTCCACCTTTTTATCCAGCATATTTGTCTTTCAGTGCGTCTTGAAAGCAAGAAAGCTCCTTTTTCCTCAACTTATTGAATAACTGTCAGTCGGAGAGCCTTGAATATATTTTAAGTGTGTGTAGGACGAAACGCCGTTTCCCTCCACGTGCCGTCAAGTCTGAGAGACGCCAATTGTCTTTTTCTTGCGGAAACGGACGAGCAGAGTTTAGGAAAATAAATCTGATTTATCTTAATACCTCAATGTCAAAAGAGAAACCTCCCATAAACGCGCCCGCTAATGCTGGAAGCCGGCGAGCTCCCGTCGCGTCGGCGCGCAGAGAAAAAAAACCCGAGCCGCGTGTAAACGCTGCTCCTGGGTTTGTAATCCAGCCGCTTAGTTTTTCAGCCCGTGCCCACAGATTTGCAATTCATGCGCTGCCTTTTGCAATCCGTGGGCTTGGATTTGCAGGAGACTTAATGTACTTGTATAATGTGGTTTGTAGTGGAGGACGCGTATCACTCGGGCCCACACGGCGCCGCTCGCTCAAGTCGTTCCTCTGATTACAGTTTTTAATGAAACTAAAAAAAGAAGGACGGCGTTTGGACTTGCCGCGACACATTTCGGTGGATTTTTAGCTCCTCGAGTTTCTTTACGATTGATTAATTTTAGCAGAGAAACGTTTCTTTTTCTCGAGCTAAATCATCCTCGGACAAACTGAATGTTTTTCCCGTCAGTTTTGCGCTTGGGTTTCTTTTAACGTCAGCTCTCGCGAGCGACGGCCCCCCCGAAGTGGCGGAGAGAGTCGGTGTGTCTTGCTTGGGTTGAGCCGCCTCCGCCTCCGCCTGCGCGGGGTCTGCGGCCCCTCGCTGCCAGCCGGAGTACTCGCGCACTCACTCATCCTTCACTCTCCAGTTCCTGTGGGCCACTGGAGACCTCTATTGACCACAGCATCAATAATGCAGGTCTCTAATGTCTCTGCAGCATCTGATAAACTACAGGCACCCTCTCTGCTGTCCGCTGCCCGTCTCTCTCTGCACACACACACACACACACACACACACACACACACAGAGGCAGCTAAGTGAGGGACTAATGAGAGCAGCGGAGAAGTTTTGACACTGCGTTAGATGTTGCTGTTCCACATGAGCTTTAAAGCAAAGCTAATGGGCGGCAGCTTAAAAGGAGGAGCGAATCAATGGAGGGCTAAGTGAGGCCAAAAGGAGGAACGCAAGACCTATTGAAACGAAGCGCCAGCCGCTGAGGGCTATACAATATTTACCCTCCATTCATTAGTGCCGTTTCCTGCCGTCGCTGAGCTTATGAGGAAATGACATCCACAAGTGCCCTTTTAAAGTAAAGACAAAACAAACATGGGGGGAAATGTACTCTGGCAAAGAGAGCGCGGAGGCAAGTGTACACGTGGAGGACCTGCTCTGCACGAGTACAAATACTGTAAAATCCTTCTGACTTTTGACTTCGGGAGTAATTCTGGACGCTTCTGACAATCTGAGCAGATGCTGACGAACTTTGTCTCTTCTGGTGGGCAGCAGGTTGTCTGAACTCTCCAGATTTCAAAATAAACTTCCAGATGTAAACATCTTGCCACCAGCAAACAGACGTCAGACGTTCCATCCAAGAGCAGACTTCAGGATCGAGCGTTTTGTGCTGATTAACGCAGAAATGTTGAACAAACACGACGTCAGAAGGTTAAAACTGCATAAACAAGCCGGAGGAGATAAGGTCATATTTCCATCGTCAACATATAGTAATAAGGTCAGCGGTCACTTTAATTGATGAGGATTCGGCTCCTCTTGATCAATCTGAACGGTCTTTATGTTTGGGGACCTAAATAGTTGCAATTCGTCCTTTTTTTCAGGTGAACGATGGATGGAAAGTGTCAGAAACGGGAGGGAAAAAAAGCGCCACACTGATGGAAAGGTGTCGTTCCAGACAGTTGATGGTGTGAAGTGGAACAAAATGTGAGATCGATCAGCGCTCTCCGTCCTCTTACCTGGCTGCTGAATAAGGCCTCGGCTGCAGTTTCGGCAAGTGCTCTGAAAGGCAAGCACAGCTGTCAGTCATCCCAACGCCGTCCTGCAAGGATCGGCTGGCGGAGCCGTCGGTGACGGCCATGTATGAAAGTCGCCGGGTTCCTCGGAGACGTCCCGACGATCCTCAGCCGCCGCCCCCCCCACCACCCCACCCAGGTTACAGGCTTGTTTCTGGGACACACTTCTATATTTATGAAATTACCAACTCAGGGTTACGGATTCCCAAGTGTCCAGATGTGGAGCCAGTAGGAAACAGATTGCTTATGCACACCTTATTTCAATGCCAGCCATGAAGGTGCCCTCTTTTGGGTAATACGTCCAGCACATTGTATGCATGAGGAGGTGTCGGGCGGGCGGGGGGGGGGGAAATCAGGAAACAGAGCTGCGAGTCACTCCCCCCGTTCCCTCCCCCCCTGCAGCAACAGGATCTACCGCCGTCCACCGCCTCGTTACACGGCGCCGGTGTGAAACAGCGGCTGCTCCCGTACATTTTATTTGTATTTTAGTGATAGATGAAGCTGGAGAAGTAAAGCTGCAGCGCGCGCACCAGCTGAGGCCTCACAATAACACATTTTTCTGCTAAATTGCCCTCAAAGACAAACAGACGGACCGAACGTGCGCTCGCCTCCCTCCCTGTCTGGGTCTCTGCGATATGGAGAGAGCTCAGGGTGCTGCAGGAACCGAGCGGCAGCTCTGCACTCTGACAGCCGCTTCATCTCGGAAACTTTTCTTTCTGCTCGAT
>JASSRZ010000002.1:5235962-5248233 GCA_032164315.1 Malacoctenus gilli
GCCGTGTGTGTTCCAAAAGATGTAAATCCCTCTTAGTGGTCAAGGTGTAAATATGTCCGGTAGATCAAGTCTGTTTCTCTGCATTATATAAATTGTCACGTTTGAGAAATGAGGTAACCTTTAAGTCGATACAAACACCAGATTGTTGGTCTGATTCTTTCTCTCAGGTCGCATCTACAAGTGTCTTTTTACCGGCTCTGTGAGCTCTCTTCTGACGCTGCCGCTGGACATGCTCTCTACGTAAGTAGCAGATGTTGACACTCTTCATCCCATGAAGAAGAGGCGCTGATCTCGCGAAGAAAAAAGTGCTGGCGTCATTAGAGCCCAACCGATATATCGGTATCGGTTTTGGCCCCCTCAAAATCCCACATCGGTCGGGCTCTGATCGTCATCCGTTTTGAGAGACCGTTTCCTGATGTGGTTGTTTGTGCTCCTGCAGAGAGAACCTGCTCGCAGATTGTCTCCAGGGTTGCTTCGTGGTCACCTGCACCCTGTGTGCGTTCATCAGCCTGGTGTGGCTCAGGGAGCAGATTGTCCACGGCGGTGCCCCTCAGTGGCTGGAGCAACACCAGCCAGCACCACCACCGAACGCTGCTGGACAACCCAATGAGGTACTTTGTGACTCCAGGTCGCCATTCTTTATTGAGCAGCGTCAAAGGGCTCCTCTTAAATAGTTTTGTCCAAAAGTAGAAAGTCACTGCTGACACAGTTTGGTACCAAATACCACCATTTTTCATACAACTGCTCAGGTTCTTGTGCAGCTTTTATTAAAGCCATATATCTCTGTGCCTCTCTCAGCCCCCGGCTGCAGGTCAAGCACCAGTCGATGAGCCGCCCGTGGCCCAGCCGGCCCCCGCCGATCCCCCCGCCCAGAACGAGGCGGAACCCGAGCCTCCCGATGTTCCCCCTGACCAGGGCGACGAACCCGATAACGAAGAGGAAGACGGGGGAGCTCCGGAGGATGCCGACCCCAACAATGGAGCACAAGGTAGGAGAGGTCCATGTTTGTTTTTGTGTATTCCCATCTATTCTGAAGTAACCTGAAAATAACGGAGTTTAGAGTCATCACCGTGTTAGACGGTCATTTCTTTATGAAGTTTTTGGGTTTGCTTCAGTTCCTCTGAGCAAACAGGAGCACAGGGACTCCCTTTGTTCTCTGCAATTAGTTCCTGTATGACTTACCAATATATCAGAACCGTCCTGCAGCCCCCAAATTAAAGTCATTTGTTTTGAGTCGTCCCTGAACAATGGGGCTTGTTCTGCTGTGAGCTGAAGAACAAGGATTAATAAAAAACAAAATATGGGTCTTTGTCTTCATTGTTCCCGCTGTGGCCTGTGACAAATGCTATATTTATGAGACAAAAAAGCCACGACATGGTAAATTGTTTCCTTCCGAGACGACAAGTTTGCCCCGAGCACCATTTATATCTTACTACAAGTCGCCAACCTGAAGCAGGTCCAGTCGTATTATTTCCACCGTCTTGCTGCATGAGGATTGTTTGACCTTTAAACCGTTGGATTCAAGCAGCCCATAATAATCTGTTATGCCTCATTATTGTTTACTGTCATGTTGTGGTGCAAAACAAGACACCTCCAGTGATGCTGAGTTATTACTTTATGTTGGAGGCGAATAAAAGTCTAAATATAAAATGGAATGGATTACAAATCAACACAGCACTGTAGCGAATCTCCATTCGGCTCGCTCAAAGCTTGTGTCACGCTGCTCCACAGAAGTCCCGCGCTTTAATTTCGATCTCGGTTTATTACAACATGTCAAGGTCGTCGCTCGGCCTCGTGTTTACTGTCGCAGAAAGACTCCAGGAGAGTCCTGATGCCTCAAACTCTTTGTGTTTCTGTCAAAAGTAGCTGGTAAATTGCAGAAGTACCAATTGTTTCTTGACTTCGTGTTTTCCCATCTGTAGATGACATGAACTGGAATGCGCTGGAATGGGACCGAGCCGCCGAGGAGCTCACCTGGGAAAGGGTAACGTCTGCAGTTCACTTCACGACAAGCTGCCAGTTGTTGGTGTCTTTCAACACTCTGTCGGAGTGTCGTTTTATCAGTTTCCTTCAGAGTCTTTTCTTCTCTTCATTCAGATGCTTGGCCTTGATGGCTCGCTGGTGTTTCTGGTGAGTGACGCTTCGTTTCCACTACAAATTGCTCTGAGACGTAGCCTGAAAGTGGTTGAAAGACTGTTGTTTTGGTCCTGCAGGAGCATGTGTTCTGGGTGGTGTCTCTCAACACACTCTTCATCCTGGTGTTTGGTGAGTAGACGTAGAGCTCGGCATGAAGCAAAAATGAGGCAGCCCAGACGAACATCGACTGATTTCCATGCACTTGGAGCAATTTTGCAAATCATGACCTCTCCTTGTTGTCTTCAGCATTTTGTCCGTACCACATTGGGCACTTCTCCGTTGTCGGTCTCGGCTTTGAGGAATATGTAAGAGAAAAACTCACTGTTATCTTCACGAAGCCTTTCTCTTCTCCTTCCGACGGTGTTGTTTTTTTCTCACTCTGACTCCGTATCGCTCTGCAGGTGCAAGCGTCTCACTTTGAGGGCCTCATTACAACAATCGTGGGCTACATCCTGCTGGCCATGACCCTCATTCTGTGCCATGTATCCTTCACTGAAGCCAACAGGATTTAACGCCGCCCGTTTCATGTCGAGTTCAGTCTCGTCTGAACTAAAGTCGGTTGAATAAATCCAGTCAGGTCGCTGCAGATCACTTGTGTGGCCACCGTATGGATCCTTAACGGCGACCGCAGGGACTGGCCGCGCTGGTCAGGTTCCAGCGCTCCCGCCGTCTCCTGGGAGTCTGCTACATTGTTGTCAAGGTGACGCATGCGTTTGTGCTCTCTGTTACGAATGTTGACATCGACCGCAGTGATGCACACAGATCCTGTCGGACTTCTACCAGCGGGGCGAATTTAGAGAGGAGAAAAAGATCAATTTGCGACTGAGTTATGTTTTATTCAATTCAGGACGACCTTTCCGTGTTATGACAACGTCGCAAATAAATACACACAGGGGCTCTTTTTAATATTTGTCACATTTATACGTTCCTCCACCCTGTATTGATCTGTCTTTTAGATTTTGTCTCTTATTGACAGAAGCCTTTATGTCCTTCACAGGTCTCTCTGCTGGTCGTGGTGGAGATCGGTGTTTTTCCTCTCATCTGCGGCTGGTGGCTTGACATCTGCTCCTTAGTAAGGCTCATTTTCTTCCCCGCATGATCCGATGTAACCTCATTTGTGTAAAAACAAATAGTGTGAGAGATACTCTCTGATGTGGAGCGGCGTGCAGAGACTGACTGTCTCCTGCTCGCTTGTTTGAGTTCAACCATCCTCATCATGAAGGGGAAACATCCAGAAACAATTTGATAGCAGTACCTGAACTCTGTTCAACTTCGATGATGTAAATCTCTCTTTTCCTTCCTCCTGCAGGAGATGTTTGATGCCTCGCTGAAAGACAGGGAGCTGAGTTTCAAATCAGCGCCGGGCACGACCATGTTCCTCCACTGGCTTGTCGGGATGGTCTACGTCTTCTACTTTGCGTCTTTCATCCTCCTTCTGAGAGAGGTGAGAATCCAGGTTATTCACCGGTTTTATAGCCACAAATGTTCTTCCATTTTGACGTCACGTCGTCGTCGCCGTCTCTTTCTCTTGCCAGGTGCTGAGGCCCGGCGTGCTGTGGTTTCTGAGGAACCTCAACGACCCAGATTTCAACCCGGTGCAGGAGATGATTCACCTGCCCATCTACCGACACCTGCGGCGCTTCATCCTGTCCGTGGTCGTCTTCGGCTCCATCGTCTTGCTCATGCTGTGGCTGCCCATTAGGCTGATTAAACTGCTGCTGCCGACCTTCCTGCCGTACAACGTCATGCTCTACAGGTAACTCACAGAATCCCACTCCCTCACGATTGATGCTTGGAGGCTTTTTTAGGTTGCATCTGAAGTACTGAGGCTAAAACAATCACAGGCCTCTCAGTAGCAGCTTACCTGATCACCAGACTCATTGTACCACTTCCATCCACCATGAATGTCTGGTTTCATCCAGTTTTGTAGTCCAGGTCTCGTGTCAAGTTCAGGTCAGAGACGTGCGGCACTTGTACTGTCACACACTGCTGACTTGCCTTTTTCCGACCCTCTCCACCTCCCGTCTGTCCAGTGACGCGCCGGTCAGTGAGCTTTCTCTGGAGCTGCTGTTACTGCAGGTGGTTCTTCCAGCCCTGCTGGAGCAGGGCCACACTCGCCAGTGGCTCAAAGGCCTGGTGAGAGCCTGGACAGTCAGCGCTGGATACCTGCTGTGAGTTCCCTGCGTCCGTCGCACGCGCAGCCTGCGTCGATGGTTCTTGTCGCTTGCCGCACGTGACCGAACGCCTCCGTCTCCAGGGACCTTCACTCCTACCTCCTCGGCGAGCAGGAAGACAATGACGCCAACCAGCCTGTCAACAACAACAACAACAACAACCCACCTCACGGCCATCACAACAACAACAACAACCCGGCCCCGGCGGTTGGCGAGGGGCTGCACGCAGCCCACCAGGCCATCCTGCAGCAAGGGGGACCAGTGGGCTTCCAACCGTACCACCGACCCCTTCGCTTCCCTTTCAGGGTGAGATCGTCGCACGAGTATGTTTGGCGCTTTCTAAGGAAATCGCTCGGAGCTCGTTGATCTGCCGAAAATGTCAGAACCACACAAGGTTATTTTGGATCCCAGCTTTGCTTCATTGCAGCACGTTTTGAAACGGAAGACGTTGTTTATTTTTAGGCTTAACACGGGACATTGGGAAGGAAAGCCAGCAATCTGTTCTCTGTCATTTGTGGTTCGAGACAAATTTAGAAATATGCTTTTAAAAAAAGAAGAACACCGTCCATGTAATTCAATACGGCTGAAGATGAACCTTTGTTCTGCGGTCTGTTTCTATTTCGGAGGTTTCCTTCTAAACTGCCGTCTTCTTTTCCTCAGATCGTGCTCCTGATTGCCTTCATGTGCATCACTCTGCTGGTGGCCAGCCTGGTGTGTTTAACTCTCCCAGGTGAGAAGTCAGAGCCGCACAGCGAAGCCAACCTGTCGTTAACGCCATAATTGAAAAGCGCATGTGTGGAGTTGAGGCTGAAATAGAAAGTTCCCTCCTTCACAGCCACCACAGAGCTGCAAAAGGTGTTCATTGGTTTGGACGTGTGTGTGTTTCAGTCTTCACCGGCCGGTGGCTGATGTCCTTCTGGACAGGAAACTCCAAAATCCATGAGCTGTACACGGCGGCGTGCGGTCTGTACGTCTGCTGGCTGTCCATCCGCGGAGTCACCGTCCTGCTGGCCTGGATGCCGCAGGGACGCACCGTCATCATCCATAAAGTCCAGGAGTGGACGCTCATGGTCGGTCGCACATCACTGACCCTCTTCTGCTTCTGTTTAACTGTCCAATCAACTGCAAGTGTCTCATTTCCTGTTGCTGCCGCATAGATCTTGAAGACTCTTGTGGTCGCCCTGCTGGTGGCCGGAGTCATCCCGCTGCTACTGGGTCTGCTGTTCGAACTGGTCATCGTGGCCCCGCTCCGGGTCCCCCTGGACCAGACACCCCTCTTCTATCCGTGGCAGGTAAGTGAGCTCATTGCTGTTGCTCTCTTTACCTGAGAGATCTTCGAGCGAGCGAGCAAACCCGAACTCTCTCCGTTTTACCTGCAGGATTGGGCCCTCGGAGTCCTTCATGCCAAAATCATTGCTGCCATCACTCTGATGGGCCCCCAGTGGTGGCTGAAGACTGTTATCGAGCAGGTAACCGACTGGCACAAACCTCTGTTCGTGGCCATTTTATGTCCGAGCATCCATGAGAAACTCAGCATGAATATTTTATACTCTAGACTCACTAAATAAGAAATTTCCTGCATTATTAACTATGGATGCTTTTTATATATAGTGAGCAGGTTTCCGTACGCCTGCAGGATTTCCAGTGGAGGAGTGATGAGCTGACCTGTGCTAAAATATCCTCTAACTCGCCCCTCAGGTGTATGCAAATGGCATTCGCAACATTGATCTTCAGTTCATCATCCGCAAACTGGCGGCTCCCGTGATCTCTGTCCTGCTGTTGTCCCTGTGTGTGCCCTATGTGATCGCTGCAGGGGTGGTGCCTGCTGTAGGTGAGTGTGTGCGCGCGCGAGGGACGGCTTTCAGGCCGAAACACTTCGTAACCGACGTCTTTTGGTTTCACAGTTTGGCTGTGATCTACATGAAGCCACGTGTGCTTTTATTTTGTAGGAGTTACTCCTGAGATGGAGATCCTGATGCAGAGGAGGATCTACCCGTTCCTCCTGATGGTCGTCTCGCTCATCGGCATCCTCTCCTTCCAGATCAGACAATTTAAACGCCTTTATGAACACATCAAGAATGACAAGTAAGAACGCCGGATGCGAACCAGTCAACGCAGTCATTAATGCTTGTGACGTTTGCTGGAGGAGCTCATGTCGCCGTCTTTGTCCTCGTAGGTACTTGGTTGGCCAGAGACTCGTCAACTACGAGAGGAAAGCTGGCAGGACGAGCTCGGTCCCGCCCTCCAACCCAGTCGCAGAGTAAATGTCCGTGTCACCAGTTGCCACTTTTTGCACCCGTCGCCCTGCGTACGCGCCCTCCACTCCTCGCCCCACGTTTTGGATTATTAACTCCGTCGTCCCGACACAATCCTGCTGAGTCTCCTGCGGATCTTACTGGATTTGATGGATGTTGTTCAGTTTCCTTTGGCGCCCGTCAAGGGCGGGATGGGAAAATGTATTATAGTCACAGGACAGCGGAGGGAGCCCTCACATGATGATGGAGGAGGAGGAGGAGGAGGAGGCGGGAGGGGTGAAGGTTTGATTCAGAGCTCAACATCTGTATTGTCATTCATGCCTTGCTTTGTAAAGTGCTGCCTGATAATTGTACATGTGTAAATACTTTGAACGCAGACTTTGTCTTAAAAAACGGACAGATGTGGATTAATGCAATGACCATTGTACATCTTAAAGTTTATGTATAATTTATTAAATCAAGGACAATTTATCTTGTTTCTTGTGTGTCGGAAATCCTTTACAGTTCCTTTAATTTCTCCCTTCGTTTTCATGCAAATAAGCTTTATACAATACCTTCATTTAAGGAACTTTTAAACAGTTTCACGAAGAAAAAAGGTCGCTAGGTTTGGCTGATCTATTTCCTCTCTGGCTTTGCTGCCACCTGCTGGTCGGTTCTGGATCTTACATAAACAAAACCGCCGAAAAACAGACTGAATACATTAAACAGTGTCAATCGGATCCACCACAGCCTCCTCTCGTGGACTTCAGGTGAACCAGTTTTGGCGCTCTTGCACGAAACCACATGACAACCAGACGACGAACGTTATGACACAGTAATGATTGGTCTCGTTGAGCATTTTTCCTTCAATCTATAATCAATATTGAACTGAGGGGGGTGTGATCGCCTCATCCTTTGGTTTGAGAGGAGAGGACAGTACGATCCCGAAGTGCTCCCGCAGAACGCCGGGGATCTCCTCGTCCTCCAGGTCTCTGGTGGTCTTTGACAAACCTCCTGCAGAGACACTCGTGGTGATCAGTCTGCGTCCGATGTACGTGACTCTCCCGTGCGGCTTCCGGACTGTGCAGACGGACTTGCAGAAGAAGAGGGAGGAAGGGGAGGTCTGGTGGTACACACACATCTCGCTGAAGTCCTCCAGACTCCGAGGTTCAAGCGTGAACTTGTACAACGCGGTCCAGTCCGCATCGGAACTGGGGTTTTCCTCGCCCTGCCACTCCAGGTAGCACCTCCCCGAGTCCTCTCTGATGCGGTACACCCGCTGGTCCTGCTCCTGGGGGTCACTGGTGTCCAGCGAGAGGGGGACAGCGAAACTCGCACCCCCGAACCCGACGTTGCACAGCCACCGCCGCCCCTCAACGACCACCATGAGGGTCAGATGGTCGAAAGGGGGCCCGAAGCAGCCGGTGATGGCGTACCTGACCTGGCCGGACAGCAGGGTCACCGTGAAGCCCAGCTGGCCCAGCAGCCAGGAGAAGAGCCCGTTGTTTTCGAAGCAGAAGCCGCCGCGGCGCTGGTTCACGATCTTCTCGTAAAACAGGGGAAGGTCGAGGCGGACCCGTCCGCCGCTGTGCGTCGTGAGGTTCTCAAACGGCACCGACAGCTGGTGACACTTGTGGACGGACCGCAGAGTCGCCAGGGTGGGCGGCAACGGCGTGGGCGCTGCCGGGGCGGCGAATCCAATGCGGGACAAATATCTCTGCACGTCCATCGATGAGGCTGCTTTGTTTTTTCACTCAATGTTTAACTCCCAACAACAGTGAAGGGTCCAAAGGGCATCAGAGGAGGCGGGCCAATAAAAAAAACTAGCAGTGATGTAAAGGCGCAGCAAAGGAAATTAATTACAGCCTGAATAAATTTTGATTTTGTTGATTAACAAACAAAAAGAGCGACTACTGGGCAGTAGACCATGTCAGGACACACACTGTTCAACTCAATGTCATACATTTGTACAACAGGACACACAAACCTTGCACAGAAAGATCCCACCTGGGTGTGAATCCAAGACGCTCCTGTGAGCAAACCACTGTTCAGGCTAAAGAATAAAAAAACAGCTAAATATAACATCTTTTATTATTGTATTATTGTGAATTTTCTTTGTAATTTCCTGTTTTTTGCCTGCTCTGGACATCGTGGAGCAGCAGCTCTACTCCAAGCTCCTCCCGAGTGACAGAGCTCGTGTTAATTTAAAATGAAACTGAGTGTCATCCGTCGGTGTCTGTAAGACGGTGTAACCGGGCTGTGGCCGCGGGATTCGAACCGGCGTCCACCCCTCAGACCACCTCTGTCGCTTTTTGGCCGAGTGACGTCACCGGGCGACACTCCCTTTTTCCCCAGCAGAGGGAGAAAGATGGCGCCCACACACGTCCTGAGATGCTGTCAACGGGGCTTAGCATGGATCCCTGTGATTTTTATCGCCCTGGTCGTCTGCTGGTCCTACTACGCCTACGTGGTGGAGCTCTGTATATGTGAGTAGAGCCGCCGCCGCCGGGCTGAGGCCCCGTTCGCGCCTGTTTGACGCTGACGCTTGCACGTAAACACTCCGCCGCCGCCGCCGCCGCTGCCGCCGATGCCGGCGGCGGCCAGCAGGAAGTGAAAACGGGCTGCAGCTCAACAAAGGTGTCGGCGAGCCCGCCCGGAGCCGCGGTGGCCGCTGATTACCGGCTCCTCCGGCGGTGCCTCGCGCTGCCCCGGCTTGGGAGAAACTTTGGCTGTCGTCGGCTCGTCTCGGTGCTTCGGAGCCGAGCTGAGCGGAGCCTCAACGGTCACTCACAGGCGAACCGACCGCTGTCGGGCTTCATCCAGCGGGGCAACGCTCTCTGCTCCTAACGGACCCTGCGGAGCTGTGACCAGCTTGGCTCGCTGTCACTGAGTGATTTAGGCTCTTTATTAATGTATTTCTTTTCACTCTTTGTATTTTTATGTTATTTTCTTTAATTACATATATTAGCCTGTATTTAAACTGCTCGGTAGCACAGTGGTGATGTGTTTCAGTTAATAATTAAGTTGATTAGGGCTCATTTTTGGAAAGAAAACAGGTGTCAACATCTGGGACAAAACTTAAACGTGTAATTATAATAATTCCAGAGTGATTTTCACCTTTATAAACGTTTACCTCATGTCTTGTGCCCCTTTAACTGGGTGGTCGTACCTTCGCTTGATCATAACCAGGTGTAAATAAACCAGATGAACACATGCAGCAAGATGAACACATGCAGCAAGACAGGATGATTACAGCAGGTCCAGTTGGACTGAATCACGTGATCCTCTCTGCTCAGTCTGAAGCCTGTTGATGGGTCTGGAGTCAAAGGGGCGTTCAGTTGCAACGTCCCTGTAACGGACCCGGTTTTGACTGTCTGACATTCATTCTTTCCCCTCTCTTCATCTCTTGCAGTCACCATCCCCAGCATAGGAGAGCAGAGTAAGTGTCCCCGGGGAGTCCGACAACATTTATTTAATTTATGAGGAGGGGGGGGGGGGCCGTGTAGTTTCCCTGCTCGGAGCCAGTTTGCCTCTTATTGGGCTAATCTCTCCGAGGTCTGTTGAAATGTGCTCTGCAGACTCGGCTAATAAGAAGTCTGGCACAGAAAACATGTTTTCTCTCAAAGTGCTGAGGCTGAAAGCCCACCAGCTCCCCCCCTTCTTCAGCATGAGTAATTAGCTCTTCCCTCTAATTAATCGCTCATCTTTTTAAGACCCATATTTCGCCGGGAACGCAGCCGCCGCGTCGCGTCCTCGTGTTCAACACGCGTGTTTTGGTTCGATCTGCTGCTGATCCTGGTGTTTGTTTGCCCTCCAGTTGTGTACTTGATATTCTTCCACCTCTCCTTCATCATGTTTGTGTGGTCTTACTGGAAGACCATCTTCACCAAGCCTGCCAACCCCTCCAAAGAGGTACAACACCCCCCCCCTCCCCTCCCCTCCCTCCCCCCCACATGAAACTCCCACCGAGTATAAACCAACCCGTCTCCTCCTCCTGCTCCTTCCAGTTCTGCCTGCCCAAGGCTGAGAAGGAGCGCTACGAGAAGGAGGAGCGGCCGGAGTCTCAGCAGGAGATCCTGTGGAGAGCCGCCACCAGCCTGCCGCTCTACACCCGCACCGGCGCCGGAGGTACGTTGGCGCCGTCCGCTTGGAGACGATCTCCCGCCGCTCGCCGTTCTGCTCTGACGTGTGCGACCTCGTTGTCCCGCAGCCATCCGTTACTGCGACCGCTGTCAGGTGATCAAGCCGGACCGGTGCCACCACTGCTCCGCCTGCGACATGTGAGCGCCGGACGACCGCCGGGATGTTGATGTTTTCTTCCTCCTTTTTGGTTTCGCCTTTGAAAACTGTGTTGTTTGTTTGTTTGTTTGTTTGTTTATTTGGCAGGTGCGTGCTGAAGATGGACCACCACTGTCCCTGGTGTGTACGACCCGCGTCCTGCTTTTGCCTCGCCTGTGTGGGGATGAGTCACTCTTCACACTCAGCATATTGACTGCAGCTCCGACAAGCTGCTGGATGTTTACTCCTCAGTAGGAGGAGACGAACCTGACCGGCGACGCCGGCTGGTTTCAGAGCGTCAAACCAGTTCGCTTTGCTTGAATCTATTCTGATAATCCGGTTCAGACGAACTTCAGCTGTCAACAGAAACTCTATGAGACAGTTAGACGCACACGAGCTTCCTTGCCGACCGTCAGCCGTTCCCGACGCCACGTTTTGTCTGGCTGATTCGATCGTCTGCGTGTCTGCAGGGTGAACAACTGCGTCGGCTTCTCCAACTACAAGTTCTTCATCCTCTTCCTGGCCTACTCGCTGGTCTACTGCCTCTTCATCGCAGCCACCGTTCTGCAGTATTTCATCAAGTTCTGGACAGTGAGTAGCCGCTCGCGAGCGTCAGCCGGCTGACTCCGCCCCCTGTGCGTCTGTCGGCGCAGGTTTCCGATGAGCATCCGTTGAGATGTTTGTGCGTGGTGCTGACCGCTCCCGTGCTGAGCCTCTGTTTTCTCTGTCCTCCAGCAGCACCCTTCACCCGCTGACCCCTCCCTGCCCCCCCCCCCCCCTCTGTCATCCCCAGTTCTGGCACACTGGCCCATTGTTCCCCCGATCCCTCTCTTTTCTCTCCACTATCGCACCCATCAGTCACACCACTCCTACGACCACAAACGCCTCCTCCTTTTCCCCCCGATTCTCTCTTTGCGCCACTTTGATTTTCGTCCTCTTTAATTCTTTTGTTCTCTCCATTCCGGGCACCGTTTCCTCATTCTCTCTCTCTTTCTTTCTTTCTTTCCTTCCGTTCCCTCCCTCCCCCCCCTCCCGTCACCCTGTCTGCCCCTGACTTGTATGCACCTCCCTCCCTCCCTCCCCCCCGCTCGTCCTCTCCTGGTGTCGCTAACCAGTCTCGTTTCTGTTTGTACTAAAGCTTTGCCGGAGGAAATCGGCAGAGAACTGCCCAAAGGTAACGCAGCCATCCTCCGCAGCCCTCGGTGTTGCCGTGCTCCCCGCCATCGCCATGGTTTCCGCCGTGATGTGCATGCCGTCCAGTCCCCTCGCCCCAGACTCCTCTCATCTCCCTCCTTCTCGCCGCAGTTTCTCTCTCCTCCCCGCAGCCGACTCCCTCTCTTCCTGTCCGTGAACGTTCTCCGTGTGGAGTCGCTATTGAGTGCCGGCTCGGGGGGGGGGGGGGGGGGGGGGGGGGGGGGGGGGGGGGGGGGGGGGGGGGGGGGGGGGGGG
>JASSRZ010000002.1:5288615-5308205 GCA_032164315.1 Malacoctenus gilli
ACCAGGAGTTCAACGAGCTCTCGGAGAAGTTCAAGATCATGAAGTTTAAGTCCAAGGTGACGAAAACTGCTGATTATCGTCTGGAAGCGATCGTTTGTCCTTTTTTAATGGTTGCTTTTTTTGCAGAAAGTGGATAAGAACTACGCCTTCGAGATCGCAGATGTTCCCAGTCAGTGCGAGTACTTGGAAGTCAGATACTCTGTGAGTACACACAGTAAAATGTACATGATCCACACGTCCATATTTTCTTGAAGTCTTTCTGAAAACGCGACAACTTCTGGGTGTTTGTTTTTTGTTCGCAGGCTGAGTTTCCCGCTCTGCCCGCTGACCTGAAGGGGGCGACCTTCTCCCACATTTTTGGCACCAACACCTCCAGTCTGGAGCACTTCCTCCTCAGCAGGAAGATCAAAGGACCCTGCTGGCTGGATATCAAGACGCCACGTGAGTTGGATGCCGCCAGCCCGCAAAACAAGTCGCATCTGCCATCGAGTGTCGTTCCCCCGATGCTGCGGCGTTTTCAGTGACACGCTCGCTTCGCTGTGTTCACGTCAGAGCTGATCAACCACCCGGTCAGCTGGTGCAAAGTGGAGGCTCTGGCCCTGAGGAGCGACTTGATCTCGGTGGTCAAAGACGTCCCGCCTCCGCCGCTCACCGTCATGTCCATCAGCCTGAAGACGGTGCAGAACCCCAAGACTCATCAGAACGAGGTGAGAGCGCCGTCCGACACGCTCACGACCGACAGGAGTCGTCAGGTATGGAAGTAAATCCGAGTTAATGGTGTTAATTCGCTTCACAGATCGTCTCCCTCGCTGCACTCGTCCACTATCGGTTCCACATGGACAAAGCTCCTCCTCAGCCTCCGTTTCAGACTCATTTCTGTGGTGGGTGAATCAGACGTGTACTGTTACCGCTTTATTCGTAGTATATGTAACAAAAAGTAGAGAAAACACTTCATCAGAACATTTTCTAGAACATTAAAAAGGAACTCGACAAAAGTGGAGGATTGTAGCAGACACGGATGATGAGATATTTATGATAACTGTGAAAAAACTGACGACAAGTGTTTGTTTGACAGTTGTCAGTAAACCAGCCGACTGCATCTTTCCGTATGACTTCAAAGAGGTCGTGAAGAAGAAGGTAAGCGTTAATTTAAATGCTCCATAATCGATTCTTCATCAGTAGTTGATGTGAATAAAAGCTCTTCGTGCGTAATTCTTAGTCTGACTGCTGGATGATTTTGTGTCGACGTTCCGACAGAATGGGAAGGTGGAGATCGCGGCCACGGAGCGCACTCTGCTCGGCTTCTTCCTCGCCAAGATGCACAAGATCGACCCGGATGTGCTGGTGGTGAGTTGGCGAGACTTTGAAATTCCGCGCTGGATTTATGAGTCCTTGACGTTTTCTTGGTTTAAAGTCGAACTTCCTCCTCGTTTGGTGTTTTTTAGGGTCACGACATCTTCGGCTTTGACCTGGAAGTTCTTCTGCAGCGCATCAACGTCTGCAAAGTTCCTCACTGGTCGAAGATCGGACGCCTCAGGAGGGCCAACATGCCCAAATTAGGAGTGAGCAGGAAGGAGCTTGTGAGGCGTAAAACATTGTGTGTCCTCTGTTAAACTCCTCCTCAAACCGAGTGTGTTGGTACTTTTGCTCGCAGGGTCGCAGCAACTTTGCGGAGAAGAACGCCACCTGCGGCCGTCTGGTGTGCGACGTGGAAATCTCGGCCAAGGAGCTGATCCGCTGCAAAAGTTACCACCTGTCCGAACTGACGGCGCAGGTGCTCAAGATGGAGAGAACCACGGTCCCACCGGAGGAAATCAAAAACCTCTACAGGTGATTTGGTTTGACTGCGTCACCTGGTGGTTTTAGACAGCGATGTCTGTGCGTGAGTGTCCTAACTGACCGTTCGTGTGGCAGTGACTCCCCCCACCTGCTGTACCTGTTGGAGTTGACGTGGACCGACGCCAAGCTGATCCTGCAGATCATGTGCGAGCTCAACGTGCTGCCGCTCGCCCTGCAGATCACCAACATCGCCGGCAACGTCATGGTAACGCCCAACACCTCTAAGTCAGGCCCTCTGCTTGCAGATTAGCTGCTGTTCTCACTACATCCACTGGGGGGCAAACGTATGTTAAGGCTTCATAACAGCGTAACAACGACAAACTATGACACAACCTGAACACAAAACATGATTAGAGTTTGAAACGGTGGCGAAAACAATCTAATCTGTTGTTCGTAAATCGTCGCTCGATGTTGTTGCTGCTCCGTCCTTCAGTCTCGCACTCTGATGGGCGGCCGCTCGGAGAGAAACGAGTTCCTGTTGCTTCACGCCTTCCACGAGAAAAACTACATCGTCCCCGATAAGCCGTCCTTCAGGAAGATGCAGATGCAGCAGGTGAACATGCACGCACAGCTGCACCAGTGAGAGTTTACTCCTGAATATCAGCGGTCAGTTAACGGAGACTTCCTGTGGTTTTACGTCGTTTTGCTCCAGGCGGAAGGAGAGGAAGACGCGGACGCTGGGAAGGGAAAGAGGAAGAAGAAGGCTGCGTATGCTGGAGGTCTGGTGCTGGACCCCAAAGTCGGTGAGTTGGTCTTTTCAGAGCTCTGCTGCGTCTTTGTTCGATGTCCTTCGCTCTTGTGTAACTTCCCTTTTCGCTTGATTCAGGGTTCTACGATAAGTTCGTGCTGCTGCTGGACTTCAACAGCCTGTACCCCTCCATCATCCAGGAGTTCAACATCTGCTTCACCACCGTGCAGAGGGAGGCGTACAACTCGCAGAAGAAGAAGAACGAGGTGCCGATTGGTTCCCTTCACGACTTTGACGCACGCTCTCTCTTGTGTTCACAAGTCAAACGCTGAATCGGACCGCGACACGGTCGATCCGTTTGTGTCCCGACAGGACGACGAGTCGGAGGAGATCCCTGAAATTCCCGATCCCAACCTGGAGATGGGAATCCTGCCCAAGGAGATCAGGAAGCTGGTGGAGCGACGTAAACAAGTCAAGCAGCTCATGAAGCAGCAAGACATCAACCCCGATGTTTACCTGCAGGTACACACAAACACACGCTCAATTAAAAACAATCAAAGCCTCATATTAACAAACACAGTTTCACTGTAATATCGATACTTCAAAAAAGCTTCAATATCGTTTCGATCTTGCTGAGTTGGAGCTTTTTTAACAGTGTTGTGGCCTCTTTTTTCCCGTCAAGCTGTTTAACGACTGCTGCTGAAATTACTGCGATTACCAGGAAATGAAATTGAGCACCACTGCAATTAG
This sequence comes from Malacoctenus gilli, assembly GCA_032164315.1. Taxonomy (NCBI): domain Eukaryota; kingdom Metazoa; phylum Chordata; class Actinopteri; order Blenniiformes; family Labrisomidae; genus Malacoctenus; species Malacoctenus gilli. The sequence continues at coordinate 5,291,893 of JASSRZ010000002.1, forward strand.
AACTTGACACCTGATTAAATGGTTAAAAGACTTAAAAAAGCAACATTTTCCAGTGTTTCAGTTTGGCAGGAACACAGTTATTACCTTTATTTTTTAAGCGAAACACTCACTGGAGGAAACACACGCGAGCAGGTTTTTCCTGCCTGAAAAAAGTACACTTTTCAGTACTTGTATGTATGAAAATATCTGCAGTACATGAAGTAAATTTCCCGTAACATTTTAAAGATGTTACTTGATATGTTTTTAAGTCAGTCTTTTGATCCCTCAGTACGACATCCGTCAGAAAGCCCTGAAGTTGACGGCGAACAGCATGTACGGCTGCCTGGGATTCAGCTACAGCCGCTTCTACGCCAAGCCGCTCGCCGCGCTGGTCACACACAAGGGGAGGGAGGTGAGTCGACCGCACGAGCCGCGCCGAGACGACCTTTCGGGATGTCTTCTCAGAAGCGTCAGTCGTGGGTGAAGTTTGCACGTTGGCTGAAAACTCCTGCCTTAGAAGAAGAAGAAGAAATGTTATTTTGGACAAACTAAGAAATTAAGCTCGCAATGACTCTCTACTGCCACCTAGTGCGCAACAGAGTTGGATGTTTTTAAAGGGAGCCGGAAGTTTTGCCTGTTTGGCCCTCAGACTGCTAAAACTCCTGAACGCAGTAGCTGGACGTTCCCGTCCTCCGCCACCAGAGGGCACTGCGGCCTCACATTTGACTCTTCGCACCACTCCTTGATCCAGACTTTCTTCTCCACCGACTTTTCCCTTCATCCCCTCTTTCTTCCTGGCTTCATCTGGTCTCACATCTGTTCTCGCTGGCTCCTTTCTGTCCGTCTTCATTCTCACTGATTATGTATTCAGCTCCTCTCTGTCGAGATAAGAGCGCCGCTTTAATTCGGCGGCATTAAAACCGCCGCACGAGTGGTGGGCTCTTTCTCTTTCTTTTTTTTTTCTTTTTTTGCCGTAACAAAATGCCGCAAACACAAACGCCGCGTAACACAAACTCTCTCCGCCACTGCCACGCACAGTCAGACCGCATAATGACTTCTTTCAACACACGGCGGTGGAACGACAGGGCGTGCACGCTCGATAAACTGGTGCAAAGCAGCGTGTGTACTGCATGACATAAACAGCTAAAGCTGGTATTGTAACTGAACACCACACACACACACACACACACACAGACACAGAGACACACACACCATGTCAGTGGTAGTACTCATGTTCGTTTAATGAGCTCTAACAGTACAAGTCCTCCACAGAGGCGTCGGGCTTTGCCTCAGGGGAGTCCTTCATTAAGATCCCCTTACACTCTCATTGTGCGCTCTAATAGAGGGCAGGGCAGTAACTCACTGTGCGTGTTTGTTATTTTGTCAGTCCATTTGTACCTCCAGTCACGCTCGTTGTCGGGCTGACAGAGCTACATTGTTAAAGTTGTGTGTTCGCCCCGCCGGTGCAGGTGGGAGTTTTTCCGCTCCCTCCGCGGCTCGCCGCTTCGGGCTGCTCGCTTGCGTCTGTCAGCGGGCCGGGCCGGACGGGTTAATTGCGTTTTACCTCCCGCCTGCGTCGCTCTAATCCCAGATGGGTCTCTGCTCTCGCACACCAGTAACAGGCTGCCTTGGCATTATTTAGGATGGCGCGCCACATGTTGTGGTAAACTTATATCATCTGGAGAGGCCAAAATAAGAAGTGTAGCGTGGCTGGAAACTGTCTGGACTCTCCTCTGTCCACACGGTGTTTCCTTCCTATATTAAGCCGCGCGTTGAGGGAGCAGGAGACAAATTGGATAATGCTGTCTTCGGATCGCACCGCGTCAGTGTCATACATACGGCGAGGAGTGATCTGGCAGGAGGAAGCCAGAGGTCAGCGGCGGGGGCCCGAGCACGCGGCTGCGGTCGCGGCTTGCTGACGAAGCAGGAGGTCCCACCTCGTGCGATCGGGGTGTTTTGTTTACTTTGTATCTATGATCCCAGACACGGCTCTATTTATATTGTGTTTGCATGGCATCAACAAAACACAGGGAGTCCCACGACGAAGTCAGACGTGTTGACGATAATTAAGCGCTCTTAAAAACCCAATTTGTGACATTTGTGCTTCGATAAAACTCCGTTAAATCCGTCTAAATGTGACTGTTTTTATCAGTATTTCTACTTTTCGCTTTGTGTCGTTTGAAAGTGATGCGATTGGATTCCGTGAACGCGTTTTGAGCGACGCTCTTGCCCGTTTGGATCATGAAACCGAAATAAGTTTGGACCGTTTGATCCGAGGTCACATTGTGACCACCTGCGCTCCGGCTGGTCCCGGCGAACCGGCCGAGTGCTCGCGCAGAATCGGCCGGCGCGAGCGGATTTGTTTTGAGCCCCGAAGGCGAAAGACTCGTAAGCCGAGTCGTTCTTGGTAGTTTCCGACTGCGGCGCGCCAGAAACGCCAGCTGGCGTTTATAGCCGGGTTTCTCGTGTATTTGCGGGCATCGCCGTTCGCACTCCCGCCCCCATTTTAATCGTCACATTTGCACTCCGCTTTCATCTCGTGATTTAGGAGGCTTTTTATTTTTATAATTGTAACACGTACGCTGATCGCCGCTCAGTCCGCAGTGTAAATCCGCCCCCCCCCTTCGCCCCCCCTCCCCCCTTCATCTGTTAAAGCAGCATGAGCAGCGAATGCGCATATGTCCTCCGTATTTATTGATCGGCCGCCTCTCCTCTTTCTCGCACTCTCGATTTAAATCGAGGCCTAAAGCCCCCCCCCCACACACACACACACACACACAAACCACTGCCGCCACCACCTCCTCCACCCGTGGCATGAATGGGTCAGTCCGAGGGGCACGGTGGTTTCTCAGCCCCTGGGGGGGTTCACATGGAGGAGGAGGAGGAGGAGGGGGGGGTGACAGACTCTTGGCTGTGGCTCCTCTGATCGAATTTGGCAACTTGGAAGGGGGAAAGCCCCCCACTTATCCCCCACTACCGACCCTCGTTTGTGCTTCTTGCTTGGGTCTTGTGTGTCTGTACATGTGCAGACGTGTGTGTGTGTGTGTGTGTGTGTGTGTGTGTGTGTGTGTGTGTGTGTGTGAGAGAGAGTGTGTGTGTGCTCGCACCCATCTGTGCGTGCGCGCTCAAGTGCTACTGGCCGAACTCTGCCCTTTGTCGGGGGACCATTTGTTGTGGCCCTACTGTGTCCTGGTATGTGTGGGTATTAAGGGGGGGGGGGATGAGGGGGTATTAAGAGGAAGGTGAAGGTTTAGGATTACACAGCCGAGGGTCCGCCACAGATTGATGTCCCCCTCAACCCCTCCGTGTTATTTTGGGGTCTTTTGTATGTTCGCCAGAGAACAGTTGGACACAGAGACGCACATAAAAAAAATCAGCGGCTCACACGCTTGCGATTAAAAGCCGGCCGATAACGGCGCCGGTCGCACGTTGTTCGCCGATTCCCTGAGTTTGTGTCGCAGTTTCGGGAAAGACGGCTGTCGATCGCTTCTTCTAAACAGATCAGAGATCAGCTGAGGGGTAAAAATCCTCCTGCAGGTCGTCACCGTGTTCCAGAGCCTCTTGAACGCTTCACCTTTCACTTGTGTTTCAATGAATGTTAATGAGGATGAAATAAGTTGCTCGTTTTGCTGAATTCAAACTGCGTGCGTACGTGTGTGTGTGTGTGGGGGGGGGCGGGGGGTTCGCGTGTGCGCGCGTGTGTGTTTACGTTCTCCTAATCGAGTGATGTTAACAGCACGGGCTGCTGGAAGCTGCTGATTGTTGCGGATCGCAGATTGGTTTGACCTTTGACCCCTCAGCCAGCAATTCTGACGACCATTAGCAGGTGTGTGTGTCTGAGGACGGCGGATGACTCCTGAAAGCCATTCTGCTGTAATTGAGTCTCCGTCCTTGTGTTTAAAAACAGCCTCTGACAGGAGCTCGTAGTTGACATTATTGGCTGGCATGCGGAGTGAAGGATCGGAGCGGGCTCGTGTAACCGAGCCGAGGGTGCCGGGAGGTCAGAGTTTGGTTTAGGTTAAACCCCTTGTAACGCACATGTGTGCCGGGCGGGTGCGTGCGCTTGTAATGAAGTCTAAGTAAATATTGTTGCCCCTCGTCCAGGTTCGGTATCGTCCCTCTTGTCTCAAGAATCGCAAATCACTTCCCAGAATTAGACGCCGGAATACCTGAAGCGCCCCCCCTCAGTCCTCGTTTGCGGCCGCGTCCGTCCGTCACGCTCTGCGGCCAGCGAACGCCGCCGCCATTTCTTTCATTGAGGGTGTCAGACGCTGCCCCTGCTGCTGCTGCTGCTGTCACTTTTACAATTCCCTGAATTAGATGTCGGACTGCGCAAGCCGTGCTGCATGTGTGTGTGTGTGTGTGTGTGTGTGTGTGTGTGTGTGTCCCCGCCGCGGCGTTTCCACCGCCCGGCCGTCCTCTTAAAGAGCCGGCTTTACTCCTGATAGGAGTGGACTTAACAAATAGTCACATGGGAGCAGCGCTGCTATTTTGGCTGCATTAGTTTGTCTGTGACGGCTGACAGTCGGCGGGACAAGATTTCAGCATCCAAACGCCGACTTTAGTCACACCTGCTAATGAGGCCCCGAGGGAGCCGGCTAATAGCGGGATTAGCATTGATAATAGATTGATCCGACAACTGGAGTCTTTACCGGAGCCGGTGACAGGGCTGAAAAGGAGTAGATAATTAATAAATTGTTATAAATGACGTGCCAATAGAAACACCACTTGGGTTTTTTGATCCCCCACGACAGCAAATCAGGCTCAGAATTCAGTTTAATTCACTTTGACTGTTGATTAAACTTCCGATCATACGAAGCGCGAAATAATTGAGATCAACCGGAAGTTTTCAACACTTAAAATGTCAAAAAATGACTTTTCTCATCGTTTGACACCTGACCTCCGTCTGTGTTAGTTAATCGTAGTTGGAGCTGGTTTTATTTCGCCCGTTCAGCCTTCCGTTCCGGGACAGAAGCGGCCTGCACTCGTAACTTGAATGAACTGAGCGTGGTTGATTTATAATGCAGGCCTTGTATTTAGGGTGCAGCTCAGAATAGATTTATGGGACGTCTATACGTGTGTGACATTAAAACTGATAAATGACGAAGGTACTTTCATCTGTCTGAACTGTCAGTCGCCCGCTATCCCAAGTATCGCACTTTAAATGAGCCCCGACGACTGTCTGCACGTATATTACTTATTTGCTCGACAGCATGTTAAATATTCGCCCGTGAAGGCTTCGCCCGGGCCCCCGCGGATGCCTGCGCATGCCAGGTTGTGTCCTTTCCAGCTATTAAAGTACCGTCTTTTAATTGAGCGGACAACGGGAGGATGCTTGTCATTGTCGGGTTATTTTCAATCAGCGCCGGCGTTTGTGATCTCAGCCGGTTGTATTAAATCAGACGCAGCTTTACAACAGATTGACCTTCCGAGCGGCAGACATGAGAACACAGCTATGGCATCTGCCAGGACAGGTGTGTGTGTGTGTGTGTGTGTGTGTGTGTGTGTGTGTGTGTGTGTGTGTGTGTGTGTGTGTGTGTGTGTGTGTTGCGCTCGCGCATTCTTGTGTGCAAGTGAAAACATTCTGGTGAAAGAAGGATTTTCTTCTCGCCGGCTGCGAGACGTCACGGTCTATAAATCTTTAACGCACCTTTGTGCGACAAAAGTTTGGAAATGTGTGTCGGTCTCGCGCATATTCCAGCGCCGCCTTGTACACGCCGCACTCGCCACCCCCACCCTCAGCCCCCTACCCTCCCCCCCGCCCAGCTCTGACAGTGGTGTGTTCCTCCACAGGTGCTATTTCAGTCGGCCGACTGTCATCCCAAAATGCTTTTCAGCTGAGTGCTTTTCAAAACAATCGTCACTGGTGCCCCCGGCTCTCTTTACAAGGGCCCTGTGCCACACTGAGGTTTAACATGCCGCGTGTGATCAGCGCAGCGCCGTATCATGTACACAGAAGTATCTATATATGTATGTGCGTCTGTGGCTGTTGTATATCAAGATAAAATAACAGGGGCGACCGAAATTCTTGTTTGATTATCAGACAACTCGCTCTTATCTGCTGATCAGTGTCTGCTTTCAATCTGTGAGCGACCCGTCGCTCGCACGGCAATTCGGTCCAGTCGTTGTATTTAAATAAAGCTCCAGTCACAACAGGACTATCTCAGGAGCACGCTGCATCCACATGAAACAGATCACGACAACGAGCTCCAGCTGGAGGTTCTGCAGGACGGCACAGAAAGGAGACGACACAGAAAGGAGAGAGCACGAAAAAAGGAGGGCACAGAGAGGAGACGACACAGAAAGGAGAGAGCACAGAAAGGAGAGAGCACAGAAAGGAGAGAGCACAGAAAGGGGACGGCACAGAAAGGAGAGCACAGAAAGGAGAGAGCACGAAAAAAGGAGAGCACAGAAAGCGGACAGCACAGAGAGGAGACGACACAGAAAGGAGAGAGCACAGAAAGGAGAGAGCACAGAAAGGAGAGAGCACAAAAAGGAGAGAGCACAGAAAGAGGAGAGCACAGAAAGCGGACGGCACAGAGAGGAGACGACACAGAAAGGGGATGGCACAGAAAGGAGAGCACAAAAAAGGAGAGAACACAAAAAAGGAGAGAGCACAGAAAGCAGACAGCGCGGAAATGAGAGAGCACAGAAAGGAGAGAGCACAAAAAAAGAAGAGAACACAGAAAGGGGACGGCAAAGAGAGGAGATGGCACAGAAAGGAGAGAGCACAGAAAGGAGAAAGCACAGAGAGGAGAGAGCACGAGAGAGCACAAAAAGGAGAGAGCACAGAAAGGAGAAAGCACAGAGAGGAGAGAGCACGAGAGAGCACAAAAAAAGGAGAGAGCACAGAAAGGAGAAAGCACAGAGAGGAGAGAGCACGAGAGAGCACAGAAAGCGGACGGCCCAGAAAGGAGAATACAAAAAAAGGAGAGAGCAAAGAAAGGAGGGAGCACAGAAAGGGGACGGCACAGACAGGAGAAAGCACAGAAAGCAGTCGTCACAGAGAAGAGACGGCACAGAAAACAGACCAAGCTGCTCTGATGTTTTGGTGCAGGAACCAGAAGTTTAAGTCCTAAACGTAGATAGTTCGTCCGTCTCCTGATGGCTGAAACATCGACCTCGGTTGCCAGGAGGTTTTAACGAGGAGGAGGGCCGCTTCGTTAGTCGGGATATACAACAGCGAGGTGACAAACAGGACATGCGAGTCTCTCACAGCGATGGGGGAGGCTGACAAGAAGCAGGTATCACAACAGGGCTGAACCACTCATCAATTAGTATGGCAGGGTACAATAATGCACAGCTAATGGCCACGGCTTCACGTGCCGGCGCGCAGGTGCTCGTGTTAAGACTCGAGACGTTTTAAAAGCCTTCGGTGAAAAGGGCGAACGCACGCTGTGAGGAGTCGCGGCGGCGACGGTTGGACGCTGCAGCTCCGACGCTGAGATATTAGGACAGCTTAGGAAATGCTTCGGTGTTAATTGGCTTTGTAAAAATATTTAAAAACTGAAGATTTGCCTCGTTTCGCCACAGCTGCGCTCGAGACGAGGCGAACGGTGCAGCGCTGTCTCTTGGACACTCGGCTATTTCTCTGCCCCTCCGGTTGTCTGTTGTTTTTTTTGTTTTTTTTGGTCACTTTGTGGCAGCTCCGAGTGTTGCAGACTTTGGTAGCACCACTTAACCAAACCACATCTTTCGGTGCCCTGAAGTCGGCGTCGACAAGTCCCCGGGAGGATTTGTTGGGTACATTAGGTTTTAAAAACGGGCGGCACAAAGGGAAAAATGTCACCTGTAAACTGCTGCGGCTGAGTGTTGAAACACTGCAGGACTCTCGCCGCCAGCACTCCCGACTGTCCGATTCAAACGTGTGTCTGGAGATCCGGCAGCTCCGAGTCGGTGCTGATGGAGTCTCGGCACGCTGGAGTGTGGAAGTTAATGTGCTGTTATTGCGTCTGACACTCCGAGGCGAAGCGCTTGCGCCTAATTTCACGAGCAAAGCAGGAAAATTAGAAGAATCACCAACAAATTCAAACATATTTTATGGTTCGAAGAATAAAAATACAAATTTTATTATTTATTTGTCTTATTTGTTCAAAAACCTCGTCACTTTTTTGGGCTAATAAAACAAAATATTGTTTGTTTTGGACTCGCAGAACAAACCAGCCAGAATTAAATTGCAGCAAATTTGTTCTCGCCAAAATAAAAGCACGTGGCTTTGCTCTGTATTCATGTATTCATCCGTCTCTCTTCCATACATACATAATTTCATCCTGTAGTATAACAGCTGCCTCCGAAATACAAAGTATCGTCTCCCGTTTCACCGGTGAGCCTGAAAAACGCCGGCAGTTTCTGTCAGAGAGCTCCGGTGAGCTCCAGTCGCAGATTACGCCAAAAGAAATCACCGGCTCTGCCCACAAACGGCCTGTGCTGATCTCTCACTCTGCAGGAGCGGCTGTCACGGAGCTGCTCAATTACTGTCCGGCCTAATTACACTGTATTACCACTAAGGAGACGGGATCGAAGCAGAAACACGGGAGAACTGAGTGATGTTTTTACGGTGAGACGGAGGCAAAAAAGAGAAAGAGTCTCGCTGTAATTGGACGATTTTTAAACACGTTTTCTTAATTTACTGCGCGGAAAATAGGCCGAGTAAAGCCGGGATTTTAGATATCCGGTAATTAGAAGATAACGCAGGTTCGGAGTCGGAGATTTTAACACCCAAACTTTACGTTTGACGGATAAAACGATGGAAAATCGCAGCACGGTGGGAAGAAACACGAGTCCCGCGTGGAGTTTTTTCAGTTGTTTGGGCCAGAACGAGCGGCATGCGTGGTGCTGACTGGTAGAGTCATCAGGGTGGACACACACACACACACACACACACACACACACACACACACACACACACACACACACACGGGGTTAACCCCCTGGGGATGTGTGTTTGCATTGGTCCGTACAGTGTGTGTAGGCTGGAATGTGTCTAAAGACGAGCACTCACACACACACACACACACACACACACACACACACACACACACACACACACACACGTTCGCTGTCATTCCAGCGTCATGGTCAAACGACTTGTCTTTCACACGGTTCATTCCTTCAAGCGCTCCGTCCGGCTGGAAGTGACAGCAAATGGAAAACCTGTCTAAATTAGTCCGCACATCAATTACATCGACGCATTCTCGCCTCGCTCGCCTCCCGCCCGCCGCCGCCGCTCGCGCTCGCCCCCTCTTTCCCACATCCTTCTGTTCATCACTCGTCTGCCCTTTCTTTGCGTCCATCGTCCCGTCATTCCTGCCTCCATTCCTTTCCGTATCGCGTTACCTCGCTGCTCTTTTGTAGTTTTATCGCGGAGAAAAGTATTCGCCAGGAACCCAGAGCGACATTTCGGCGGGTCCGTCGATGAGGATGCTGCTCGCCGCCAAGCAGCAGAATTGGACTTTATCGACAACCTTGTTTAAGCAGATGAAACTGTTGGTCTTTTCTGTCGTGTTGGAGACCAATTAGTTGAAGATACGCTGAAATTTCAGCCAGTTTCGCTTCAAACGTCGAAAAATTCTGCCTCGAAAATCGCTCACAATTTGAAGAATTTCCTCGCTCAACTTTCAAGGTTAATTTCTCGTCGGCTCGACTCGAAACGAGCGTATCGACGAAGAGTGAAAGCGTCTTTTTAGTCGCGTCACGCTCGAGAGCGCCGGGGTTAAATGAGGAAGTCGTCGTGTGACGGCACTCGGATCAACACCTGGACACGCTGGCGGCGCCACGTCGGCCCCCGTCGGCGCTGATCAGCCGTAAGATTATGACCACCTGTCAGTGGGGCCTCCTTGGGGTGATTTTACTCGAGTAAGGGGGGAAAAAAAGCAGTTTCGGTCATGATACAGGCGCCGAATGACATCAGTGGAATAAAAGTGTGCTTGAATTGATCAAATATTGTTTTTCTGCAACTTTCCTCTCAGAAACAGACGACAGACTTCTGGTTTTATCTGTTTGAAAGTATGCAGCGCAATTACTGCACTGGTTCTTCAGCCAAGATCTGTGTGTGTGTGGTGAGACCTTGACCTTGACTGCAGTCCCTAATGGAGGAGGCTGTTCTGTGAATGACTCCCACTCCCCCCACCGTACCGCGGCATGTAGCAGCCCATAAAGCATGCTTACGTCCCGCTCTGGTTTCAGGGAGTGGACGCCTGGCCCCGCCCCTTCCTCACACTCTGAAATAGCCGCGTCCTTGTCCCCACACGGAGCGCCGCGCCGCGAGTCCGCCTGTGTGTATATGCGTCCGCGGTTGATTGAGGAGCAGATTGCTGGTGACAGGTCACACCGCGTTCTGTCTCCCCGACCCCCCCAGATTAGCGACCGGAGGGCCCTCCCCCCCCCTCCTCTGGGCCCCCACCTGTTAGGATCCCTCTGCTGCTTAGAGCTTTCCCCCCCGACACACACAATACACGCACACACACACACACACACACACACACACACACACACACACACACACACACACACAGAGTGAACAACCTGCGTTAACAGAATTCTTATTTCTCCGTCAGTCACCCTGCAGGTTATAAAGGCCATTACGAGTCATTATGGTGCCCGTGTGTGTGTGTGTGTGTGTGTCTACGTGTGTGTGTGTGTACACGCGTTGCCCGGCTCCAAATGTGTGTGGGTTGAAAAGACGCCTGTCACAGCATGCTCTCATAATTGCCCTCTTAGCCAATTATCCCCCATTTAAAAGCAAGTCACCTGCTCGGCTCCTGTGTCCACACGAGCGCGCACGCACACTCCCCTCACACACTCGCACACTCTCACAAACACTTAGTGACAATAAATAAGATTTAATCATTGTTTGTTTCACAGAGATTTGCTTGTTTACTGTTCTCCGCTCCTCTGTGTTGCTGCCTTGTTGCCGGCTGCATCCAAACTGTCCCGTCTGCTCTCCTCCTCAGATCCTGATGCACACCAAGGACCTGGTGCAGAAGGTCAGTCAGGAGCCTTTCACTGCGTTTCTACTCGGACGTGAAGTTCAGCACGGAAATAACTGATGCCAAGATTAAAGATGTTCGATATTTTCACTTTTTTTTCCAACCTAAATTCGAACGTTGGCGTCTTTTCTGTGTGGTTTTTGGAGTAAAACAGTCATAAAAAACCAAATATTCACGTTAATTGGTTGATTTTTTTGTTAACTTCATCCTGCAGACTTTAGTTTGTGTATTTTATTTTTTTATCAGTTTCTTCTTCTGTTTCTTGCTCGATTGAAGCTGATGGCGCCTTTTTCTCCTCCTTGTCTGCTTTAGATGAATCTAGAGGTCATTTACGGAGACACCGACTCCATCATGATTAACACCAACAGTCGGGCTCTGGACGAAGTCTTCAAACTGGGCAATAAAGTGAGTATTTGGTGGTTGTGTTGCTTTCCTTCTCTTGCGTCTGATGTTTTAAACACACTGCTGCGTTTTCCAGGTGAAGGCCGAAGTGAACAAGCTGTACAAGCTGCTGGAAATCGACATCGACGGCGTCTTCAAGTCGCTTCTGCTGCTGAAGAAGAAAAAGTACGCGGCCCTGGTGGTGGAGCCGCAGGGCGAGGGACGCTACAGCGTCAAGCAGGAGCTCAAAGGCCTGGACATCGTGCGCAGAGACTGGTGCGACCTGGCCAAGGAGTGCGGCAAGTAAGTGGGACCAGCAGCAGCAGCAGCCGCCCACGGCGAGGCTCGGTTATGGTCCTCTTGACCGGAGAGCTCTGCTTCTCTGCTCGCAGCTACGTGATCGGTCAGATCTTGTCGGACCAGAGTCGCGACGTCATCGTGGAGAACATCCAGAAGCACCTGGTGGAGGTGGGGGAGAAGGTGGCCGGTGGAGAAATACCTCTCAGCCAGTACGAGATCCACAAGGTTAGGAGCGTCGAATGAGGGGTCCGAACAGGTTGGGTGGGACTTCAGGTGCCATAAGAATCATCGTTTTCTCCGCTCTTTTCTTCGCTTCAGGCGCTGACGAAAGATCCTCAGGACTACCCGGACAAGAAGAGTCTCCCCCACGTCCACGTGGCTCTGTGGATCAACTCTCAGGGGGGCCGCCGGGTCAAGGCCGGGGACACCATCTCCTACCTCATCTGCAAGGTGCGCGTGCGCCACGTCGACTTGAAATCGATGCATTGGAGCGCAGTTTTAGGAATCGCTCCGTCCTCCTTCCCCTCCTCCAGGACGGCTCCACGCTGGCGGCCAGTCAGCGGGCCTACGCCCTGGAGCAGCTCCAGAAGCAGGAGGGTCTGGCCCTGGACACGCAGTACTACCTGGCCCAGCAGGTCCACCCCGTGGTGTCCCGCATCTGCGACCCCATCGAAGGCATCGACGGCGTGCTGATCGCCACCTGGCTCGGTACGTGGCGCCGCTTCACGGCAGAGTTTTCCCACTTTAAAGCGAGGAAAGTAACGTTTGCGTTCGATGCGACGAGACACTTGTGACCCGACGGCCGTCGCCGGGCTATTTGCGGATCACGGCTCAGTTCGGAGCCAATATCAGTCGTAATTCCCGGTTCATAGTGTGATGACAGCTGGATCATCTAAACATAGAACGCTTGTCACACCTAATATCGCAGCACCATGATAAAAGGTGGTAAAAAGATGCTTCATTGTTGTTTATTGCTCGTAAAAAGAAGCGCTTAAAGTTGGACTCGGCTCGCTGTCTGCGAGCTCCTTCTTACTGCCGTCCGAATGATGTAAACGGAGCCGGACTGGAAATCTCTGTCCGCCCTCAGGTCTTGACCCGAGCCAGTTCAGAGCCCAGCAGCAGTCCCAGCGGGAGGAGGAGGCCGACGGCCTGCTGGGGGCGCCGGCGCAGCTGACCGACGAGGAGCGCTACAAAGACTGCGAGAGGTTCGCCTTCACGTGTCCGCAGTGCGGCACCGACAACATCTACGACAGCGTCTTCGAAGGAGCCGTGAGTAGAACGCGCCGTCCGGCGAGACGTCCTCGGTCCTCGACGTCAGCGACGGTTTCGAGACGAGCGCACGAACGCTCCTCGAGCGACGGCTTTTACCACTAATGGTGTGTTTCGCTGGTGTAATGGACTAATCAGCAGAGGCGTGATTAAAGCGTACGCGAGCGGGGGAGCGGCGTTCTCGCCGGCATCTGGCTGAAGCTTCCTGTGGAGGCTTGCCGCTTGAGTCAGCCTCCATATTGTGTCTCTGCCTGTATTTTTAGACAGCTGCCTGGCTCCAATACGGACTCTGTTTTCATTGGCATAGTTTGGACTCCACAACTTGAAAAGCCTTCCCTTAACCCCTGTTGCTCTGCACACACACACACACACGAGCACACACACACACACACACACACACACGCTGATCTCCTACCATTTGTCAGGCCAAGGTCGTGTGTACTTGTGTTATCAGCCTCTAATGAGGAGCGCGGCACGCAGCTTTTTCTTGTCGGGGGAAACACTAATAAAAAACCGACAAGCCTCCGTCCTCGACTGGAGGACTGAACCAGCATTAAATTAAAACGGGAGTTTAACACACACACACACACACACTCACACACGACCCCGTGAAAGGATGACATCATTGCACGCGTGCGTTTCGCGGCGACGCTGTGAAACTCCCCAAAAAAAGCCCGATCGCATTCGAGTTTGCGCTTCGTCATCGTCGGAACGATGTCGATCCGATCGCCGGCGAGCGTCGGAGGCCGGTATGCAGACACACACTGATAAGACGGTAAGTTAATTAAGGTGGCGAACACGGTCTAACAGCTCAGTGAGAGGGGAGGACAGACGGGCCTTGACTCGGGCGCTGACACGGAGCCAGAGATGGAGGGAGGAGGCGGTGACGGATGATGGAGGACAGACGGAGGAGGAACGCCGTTTGATGGTCGGCGGGGAGAGAAATCTGGACCGAGACGGCGGGGATTTTTTTTTTATATCTGAGCGCAGTTTTACAGTTGGCGGTCAGATTAACAACCTGTGGCGGTGAACGAACTCCACTTATCGTGCGCTTGAAGACGACGTATAAAAGTCTACGACGTGACGGCGGCGTTTAATGTTATTAGATATGGCTCGTTGAGCAGAAACGTCTTTGTTTCAAATGAAAGTTTGGCATGAAACGAGCGCGATAAAGAGGGAGTGAAAGCGAAGGGAGGAGCAAGCTGGGAAGAAGAAACAAGCGGAGGAGGAGGAGGAGGAGGAGGAGGAGGAGATGAAGGCTGCGGGTGTCGACATCTGTAGCTTTCTTTTTTATTAGCAGTCAAACGAGTTGATTGACTCGCGCTGGAAAAGAAAACACGACTCCTTTCCCTTTTTTTCCCCCCCTGCAGCAGAAGTGATGTAGGCAAACAAAAAGCCCAGTGTGAGGCGGGGTGGCGGGGTGTCACCTGCATACCTTTGTGTCGCCGACTTCTCTGCACAAAACCTCCTTTTTTCTTTTTTTTTTCTCCCCCCGGCCCGCTGTCACTGCGACAGGTGAATTGTGCTCCGGTTTAAAGGAGCGAGTGTTTAAAGCGGTTATATTTAGTGTGGCCACTCTTTTATTTTTTCCTTCTTTCATTGCATTAACTATAAGCCTTGCTGTCAAGTGGACAATACCGGGGTTCCTTGGGTCACCGTGACCTGTTTTCTTCAGGCGACAATGGAGTTAAAATTTACTGCGCCCAGGTGGGCTTTATGCTCCCACACCTACACGTTTGACACCTTCTTTGTGGCGTTTAAAGCTGGCGGCCAGAACTTGCAGCTTTCGCAGCTCGCATGGTTACCAATTCATCCGTCACGAAGGCCTGGAGACGTATAGAATATTATATATTATTGTTATTGGTCCGAGTGTCGCCGGTGCGTCGCTGCGACGTTAAAAACCTTTTTAATTTGCTTCATAACACTTACTGGAGGATGAATAAAGAGTCGTCGAAGTCTGAAGGTTTATTCTGGGCGTCCTCGGCTTCTTCTGGCACCTGATTGGCTGCCTGACTGTCCCCCTCAGTTATCATTGGTCCTCAGTCAACGTTTATCGAGAATTAAGTTAAACTCGAAGGTACTTTGAACAGGAAGTGAAGGACTCGAACAGAGTTGGAACCTTCATTTGTGACGTTTCGTTCTCTCCGTCAGGGTCTGAAGTTGGAGCCCAGCCTGATGCGCTGCTGCCACGTCCCCTGCGGGGGCTCCCCCATCGACCACGCCGTCAGCATCAGCAACAAACTTCTGCTCGACATCCGCCGCCACATCAGGAAGTACTACTCCGTGAGTACCTCCCCGGTTTGAGACGCGTCTGACGAAGCTCGAAAACACCGAACAGATCGAAGAAGCTCCACCAGTTTTGAGTATTTTCCCTCTGGATTCAATCAAATTCATTTTCACTTGACGAATATTTACAAGTTCCTCCAAATCTGTCATTTTTCAAAATAAAAGCACTGCTGTTTCCCCACACAAGCACGTTTAAGCTCATTAGGCCCGGTGACTTTTTCTCCTCGCTATTTGTCTTCACATCACGAAGAAAAATATGAATCGAATGCACGAGCTGCCAAATTTTGGAAGGGAGTGGTCAGGAAAACCTTTGTGCTCAGTCGGGATGCGGCGGATGCCGGCGTGTTAAAGAAACGGCGTTGGACGAGCGGCGGCGGCGGCAGCCCTCAGCAGGGCACTGCGCTGACATTTTCAACCAAAGAGCACACTGTGCCTGCCAGATGAAAAGAGCGCAGGAAAGATTTGTAAGAGCAGGATCCATGGAAAACACTTAAATAGCCCTTCTCGCTTTAAACACCGAGTTTAACACGCGCACGCAGAGATTTTAGATGAGATGTATCGACGAGAACAAAGACGTGCGAGTTTCCTTATTTTGGGCGGAAATTCGAGGCGGCGTGATTTGCATAAGAAAAGAAAACACTTGCAGGAAGTTTTATTGGAAAATTTCACACAACAGGGACTTAAAAATATATTTTAGGAGGTATTGTTGAATATACAAAAGTACTACTACACATGATGTAGTTTTAGCTTCGTAAAAATGGCAGAAAACATCTTTCAAGTTAGAAAATGTTGAGAATTATTGTTTTAGACGCAAATCAGAGTATTCGTTCTGTCTTTCTTTTGCTGCATCCTGCACTTTTGTTCCTGTATGTACGCAGTGATTCGTTCTGGACGCAGTAGAAATACTTCGAACGTCGAGCTCCGTCTGCGATTCAAACGGGATGCCGGAGTCGTCTTCTCGCTCGCTCTCTCTCTCTGTCCCTCCTGGTATTTTCCAACACCTTTTTCTTCAGTCTGTGGAATGCACTGGCTCCAAGTGTGTGTTTGTGTGTGTGTGTGTGTGTGTGTGTGTGTGTGTGTGTGTGTGTGTGTGTGTGTGTGTGTGTGTGT